>MU167225.1:199691-212959 GCA_015951145.1 Cronartium quercuum f. sp. fusiforme G11
AATATGGTGTCAGAGCATTAGATACCGATAGTAATTCCATCGCACCTAATCCTACTGACACTGCATCGCATATCTTGGGGTGATAGAACATCGGATAGGCCCATCCGATACAAATATCTTGGCAGTGAGACTCACTTCCAACACCAGCACATAGAGATTCTTCAAATGGCCAAGCAAAGTAGCCAGTATCAATGCCAATTGTCTCTTCCAAAGGGAGGAGGGGTGGGTAAGTTTGAGCAGATTGGCTTGGCAGATGGGTTTACTTGGTCATCCTGAACTACTGGTGGGGGGGGGTTTAGGATAGGCCATGAGTTTCTTCCTTACCATAACCCCAGTGACACATTTTTTGAAAAAAATATTCAACAAATGCTTTATCAGCTGTAAATTTAGTGATAGAGGTGCACCACTGTGGATGCCCTGGGGCTTCTTGTATTATGGACGTGAGTGGAGGGTGGAGGGTGTTACCCAAACCCCCCAAACCCCAAACACATTGTACACATCTTGACTGTAAACTATGGTACATCTCAATTCCCACACACACCTCTCCCTTTTACCACCATCATGATCATAATCCAATAAACTGCTTTTGCCTCATCTGCCCAATATTGACCACCTCATAGACACAATGGAAGATGGTTAGGACATGGATGAAATCCTCTGAAAGGAATCTCAGGGTCAAATCTCAGCACCAGCTTTACTTCAACTTTTGAAAACAAAATCTAATATTGACTGGCCTCTCATGAAGTTACAATATCACATGAGAAAGCTGAACTTACAGACCTACCATCATGCATAGTACACAGAGGAGCAAAAGCAACAAATCATGGGTCAAACCAAACTCTGTCATACCCATGGTCTGCAAAAGAAAGAAGTGGTTCTAATCATTCAACATGTGTGTAATGTACCACAATTCACTGAAAATAAGCTCAAAACATTATGTAAAGAAATGGGTTCAGTTGGAAAACAGATGACATCAGCTTAGGTTTGGCATCTGCACAAGAAATTGCAGATCAAATGTCCATAGAAATAGAAGGGTCTTGTGCAACAGCAGGAATCAGGGCAATGCAGAAAGGATTTGCAGTTGAACATGGTGTTAGAGTTTCTTGTGCAACAATTACAAACATGATGAAAGAACTGTACCCAGAAGGCCTTGTACAATGACACCATCATAGACTACATCACCATTTATATGATGTACCTGATCTTAATTTTGTCTGGGCTATGGATGGACATGACAAGTTGAAGCCTTTTGGGATATGTATTTATGGTGCTATTGATGCTTGGAGTCAAAAGGTATTAAAATTACATGTAGCTACCAACAATAATGATCCACAAAGGGCTGGTGTCCAATTTTTATGAACAGTTGAACAGATGGGAGTCTGCCCTCAAAAGGTGACCACAGACAAAGGATCAGAAACTGGTGACATTGCAACTTTTCAAATCACTTTTCTTCATCTAATTGGTGGATTGGAGTGGGATGAAGCTGAAAAAAAGACATAGATTTACAACATCTCAACATAATCAAAGAATTGAATAACTATGGGGACAATTGATGTTACAAAAAAATATAACCATTCATGATTCAATTATATGTGCAATTTTTGAAGAGATATATGACCCTGGCCAACCAATTCATAAGTAAATTTATTTCTCTCCTTTAGCTTTTTGTCCTCAGTTGGTTCATCAGACTGTTAATCCTGATTAATTTTTGTCTCCATAGGGCTGTATTATTACATCTCTTTATGTGTCTTGTTCAGCAGATCTTGGATTCCTTCATTCTTGAGTGCAACTTCAACCAAATTGTCAAATCAAATCATACCACCCTGTCCATATGAAGGTGACTCATCAACAAGAGCACAGAGTGTCATGTTTGAAATCACCTCAGAATCCCTCTCAAATCCAGTGCCTTAGAGTCTGGGGGGTGGTGGCCCAAGGGCTGAAGCCCACCCTTGTTACTCATGTCCATTCAATACAAGTCACTGATCCATGTTCATCACAATGTTAGCTCATGAATGTCAGTACAATTGTGAACCCTGCAGTGATACACAGGCATACAGTACACACCCTTCAGCACATGGTGCATTGAGCAAAAAGAAAAGGAAGTTACTTTGCTTAAAAGGAAGGCTCATGTGCTGGCTCTGGGTGAAAAACAAGAACAATCAGAGAACTAAAAAAGTTCTTCATCTGCTCTCATTGACAAGTCACCTTGATATGGACAGGGTGTGAGTTGCATTTTGAACTAGAAAAATTGTGAACTGGAGTTTTGCTAAGAGAGTCTGATGAAAACATATCCAGAGGGGTAGTGTAGTTGTAGGGAGCCTTGTCTATAAGAACTTCATGACCAATTGAGTTTAAGTATTCATGTGAATCATAAATTATCACAATTTTCTCATGTCCTCTCCCCCTATTTAATTTCAAAAGGAAACATTTTTCTAAAAGTCGAACTGGTTTGTTGTGACATCCAATTAGTTCACCAAGGTAGCACCAATATGCATGATATGGTGGTAATCGGTGAAGACTGAGTTCAAGTACTTGTTGAGGTGAGGGGAACAAGGGATGATCATCCCTGAAATACTTCCAGACATCAATAGCTAAGCTCTTCATCCAATTTTCATTTGATAGATTATACTCGAAACTGGCCCCAACTAGTTGAGTCTCAACAACTTTGCCGTCAAGGATATACGCAATGTTGACCACTACATAGCCACTGGTTTTTGGGGCTTTCGGTTGTACATTGTCCTTCATCTGTAAATTGCCCCTCATCTTCAATCTTGCAATCACTCAAGCATGTGAACGAGCTGGGTACGGATGGGTTGATGGAACAATTGTGGTGGTGGTAGCCAGGGGTCATTGTGAGTTGATCTTAATTTGGCGCTGTCGTGACTGTAGCATATTAGCCTGAGCAATAGCTCGTTCGATGTTATCGACTTGAGAATGATAATTAGTCGATAAAGGTGTAGCCGAGTCGAGTGGTATCAATAACTGAGAGGTAGAGGAAAGCCTAGATTGACTGGTCGAAAAACTTGGCAAGTGAGAAGGTGCAGGAATCAGAGGGGTTGGAGGAACTCTCGAAGAAGCTCTGGGAGGTGGCGATTGAAGTGATATTGAGGGTGTCTGTTCAACTAGTGAAGCATCATGATTTGTGGCGGATGCTTGAGGATTGGTGAGTGCAACGGCCCTTGGATTCTTCTTACATCGGCCGCACAGTTGACTTTGGAGGATTTCGAATTGAGCTGAACAGATAAGACAGGGAACGAGTTTGTTAGTTTCGTTAGGGTGGTCCTTGCGCCATTGACATGGGTCACACAGCGCCTGAGTTATCTTTCGACCGGGGAAATCTTCGCCACAACAAGGACAGAGGGGAGAATCGAGATTGACATTTGGTATGTTTGAGGTAGCCATTAATAATAATTTTGATCAATTGTAAAAAGACAGTTTTGGTCAATATATGAATAAAATCCTAAAACTTTAGGAGAAGAAAGAAGAGGAGGAAGGACACGTACTATGAAGACTTGTAGTTGTAGTTTGACAAAACAAAACCGTCCGTGCAAAGGGGCTCAGACCTTTTTCATCGAATTGAGGCAAAAACATTTTGTTGGAGGAGGCTTTGAAGACAATAGAGCAGTGTTTAATCGTGGTGGAGGTCATGATTGTGATGGCTGTTAAAGGGAGAGGTGTGTGCGTGAATTGAGTTGTACTGTAACTGTACAGTCGAGATGTGTACGATGCGTTCGGGCTTTGGCGTGTTTGAGTAACACCATCCACCCTCCACTCAGGTCCATCGTACATCCAGTCTGCGCCGGGTCAGTTCAGGCTCTCCGCGCCCCACCCCAACTCTCAACCCGACCCACTTTACCAAACCAGACCAAAAACTCACCCTCGGCCTCCTTCCACGCGCCCCACCGTAAGCCTATCGATCCCGATCATCAACATGTCCCAAGATGCAAAGCTTTTCTCGAGGGGTAAGGTCCAGGAGCTACGCGCCGAACTCCAAGTACGCGTTTGTGTAGATGGAGCCTTCATCACTACTCAACCAAACTGAACGTTGTCTCCGTTGTCCCAGACTGACAAGAAGGACAAAGGCTTCATGCGCAAGAAGAATACACTCAAGAAAGTGGTGGCCAACATGACCATGGTTAGCACTCTCCTCGCCCGCCCTACTCGTGCCAGATTCCCAAGCGACTGATGGGCTGCTCCTTGCAGGGTAACGACATGTCACCCTTGTTCTCGGACGTGGTGCAGTGTATGGGTATTCAGGTTCTCGAAATCAAAAAGGTGAGCGAATGACTGCTTTCAGTTCTTTGACTAGCTTGCCATACACATAGACGTTAGACTGATTGGTGAGCCTGTCGCACGTGAACAGATGGTGTATCTCTACCTCATCAATTACTCTCGTTCGAAGCCAGACTTGGTCAAATATGCTATGGAGGGCTTCTTATCGGTGACTTATTCTAGGGCTTTTGTCTGGCCACTCGATGATATTATCTCATTTCTCATCAGACTGTCTGTCTGCCCCCAACAAATGTAGGATTGCCACGATCGAAATCCTCTAATTCGAGCGCTAGCGATCCGGACTATGTCCTACATTGCGGTACCCGCCGTTCATCGTGCGCTCCTCGACCCACTCCGGCACAGCCTCAAAGACTCGGACCCGTACGTGCGCAAGACGGCAGCAATATGTGTGGCGAAGCTTTTTACGCATGATCGCAAGCTGGTCGAGAAAGAAGGCTTTGTCAACAACCTGCGTGACCTCCTTGCTGACTCTAACTCGACCGTCATTGCCAACGCTGTCGCGGCCCTTACGGAGATCTCGGAGAAGAGCGAGAACATCCAGCTAAGGCTTAATTTGACCATCGCCAACAAGTTGGTAGCCGCCTTAGGGGAATGCTCGGAGTTGAGCTCATTTCTTTTCCTCCCGCCAACTCACCGTCCAGAACTCTGATCCTGAAGACTTATTTCTGTTTGCCTTTCTTTCTTCGCGCAAAACAATGGATTACAGCTGGGGGCAAACCTACATCATTGAAGCTTTGATGTACTATGTGCCAGAAGGATCAGGCGACGCCGAAATTCTAGCTGAACGCCTGGCGATCCGGCTTCAGCATTCAAACAGTGCGGTGGTACTGACGACCATCAAGGTGATCATTTACTTAATGAACTACATGGCCGACCCGGAAGTGCTGGAAGCCATGTGCAAGCGCATGAGCGCATCTCTCAGTACGTCGATCTCCCGCCCACACTCCTCGCTCCTGATCACTGGCTTGCACTGATGACAAAGCGACAGTTACACTCCTTTCGTCTGGGTACGAGGTCCAATATGTCGCTCTCCGAAACATCCTGCTCATCATCCAGCGTCGGCCGTCGGTTTTGAAGAACCAGGTGAAGGTCTTCTTCTGCAAGTATAATGACCCGATCTACGTCAAATTAGCCAAGCTGGAGATCATTTATCGACTCGCCAACGAACATAACTTTGAACAAGTCTTGACTGAATTGGCTGAGTGAGCCACTCCTGATCTTAAAATGTGTGATCTTTTATCTTCGACTGACCCTCTTCCTTTTCCTTTTGACGCCATCTTCAACAGATATGCATCAGAGGTAGATGTTGATTTCGTTCGAAAGGCTGTGCGCTCGATTGGCAGGTTGGCAATTAAGATCTCAGCAGCCTCTGATCGCTGTATTACCGTGCTACTGGAGCTAGTGGAGACCAAGATCAATTATGTGGTCCAAGAAGCGATTGTGGTGATCAAGGACATCTTTCGGAAGTATCCCAACCAATACGAAGCCATCATTGGGTCTCTGTGCCAAAACTTGGACGCGCTCGACACGCCGGAGGCAAAGTCGTCGATGATTTGGATCATCGGGCAATACGCTGATCGGATAGAGAACTCGGAGGATCTGTTGGACGATTTTCTGTACACTTTCTTGGAAGAGCCAGTGGAGGTGAGAGCAAAATGGCTTCAAATCACAGCCCATGCTCATCTCTCTTTCTACGTGCAATAGTTGAACTTCACTTTGGTCTAATAGGTCCAACTCGCGCTTCTGACAGCTACAGTGAAGTTGTTTATCAAACGGCCGACAGCAGGAGCCGAACTAGTACCAAAAATCTTGAAGTGGGCTACCGAGGATGTGGACAATCCGGATCTGAGAGATCGCGGATACATCTATTGGCGGCTGCTGTCGACCAACCCTACCGGTGCAAAGCAGATTGTGATGGCTGAAAAGCCTTCAATTTCGACCGAGAGCGAGGCAATGGACCGCGGCGTCCTCGACCGATTGTTACTCCAAACCGGTACCTTGAGCTCAGTCTACCACAGGAGGTAAGCGTGGGATCAACTGTTGTTTTATTGTTTGTTGAGACTACGACGTTCCCAATTATCGCCCATTTTTTGATCATGACCTGATGTCTTTTTCCTCACATAGCCCGGAGGTCTTCATCAGGAACACTAAGCCCAAGTACCTGACCGACTCTCCAGCGCTGAATCCGGCTGCCAAGCAATCCTACCATGAGTCGCTTCGGCTTGCCACCCGGAAACCGCCGCCCGTCCCACGCACGTCAACTGTACCAAAACCAGTTGGCGATCCTCTTCCCGAAGCCACCACCACATCCGTCCGCAATCTTCCCGAGCCAACCCAACCCCCACTTTCCTCCAAACCAAGCTTGGATAGGCTGCAGGCCACGGGTCTCGAAAGTTCAGAGCAGCTTGAGGAGGAGCCCAGTGGTGCAATGGGGATCGGGCCTGCGTCAGGCGAGGGGATGGCAAGTGTGGAGCATGATCCATATGCGGGCCTGAGCAGCCTTGATCCAGCTGGGTTTTATGCCGGCTCGAGTGCGTACCAAACCGACGTGCCGATGCCTTTACTCGGCGATCTCGACCGCCAAAATGACTAGTGTTGGACATTTTTGGATGTTGTTTGACATGCCTCTTCTCTATCTTGTTTTGTTAGCACTTGAGCAATCACTAGTCAGCTTTCTGCTTTGGTTGTGTATCTTGGCTTAGATCTGTTTGTGCATGTGATGCTAAACATTATTGGTCTTTTTGTTCTATAATTGCATGTTGGTTGCAATGCTTTTGTAAAATCAAGCAATCATGTAACTCTATGGACTGATGGCGTAAGATAGTTGCTTTTGGGCTGTGAATATGAAATTTGTCACATTCTGTCTATTAATCTCGAAAATATTAAGTCCTGAAAGATGCACGACGGATCCTTTTGGTCAAGACTTTTGAAAGGTTTTGTCTTTTTTTTTTTTTTTTTTTTTTTTTTTTCACTTTGCAGACAGAGATTAGTATACTAACCAATCAATAACATCCCAACTTGTATTTACTGAACCTCAATATAATAATAAACATTATAGGTTATTAGTGGTAAGCCTGTAAATTAATGTTGAACGATAATTTTTTTTTTTTTTTTGGTAAGCTTTAAGAATTTTATGGAGTTCAAAAAACCTCAATTTTAAAAAAAAAAAAAAAAAAAAAAAAAAAAAAAATTAAAAAATAATAATAAAAATAAAAAATAATAAAAAACCCCACTTCTCCTTTCAGGACTTCAGTTCAGGTAATATGTATAGGGTTTATAGATATTCATATATATATATATATAAGGTTTGTGTGTATACCCTACCTTTTAATCGTTTAAAGACATTATAAAGTTTTTTTTTTTTTTTTTTCGATATCATCAATCAATCAATCTATATCAATATCAAGTAAAATAATACAGGTTTTTATACAGGAGGACCCTCCAATTTCTTTTTCTTTTTCTCTCTTTTTTTTTCTTTCTTTTTTTTTTTTTTTTTACGTAACAAAAAAAAAAAAAAAAAACCACTAAATCTCACAAATATATATATATATATATATATATATATATACAAAAATAAAAGAATGACAATCGAAAAAATCAAAAGGTGGTTTTGTTTGTATATATTAAACAACAAACTGATAAAGTAAATTCTGCATTAGCTACACTGTTAAACACAAACAAAAACTTTTTTCTAATCACGGAGCTTTTTTCTGCCTTTTGTCACTTCTTGTCGCTAATATTTTTTTTCGTGTATGTATGAAGGCAGAATGGGTTTTGTTGTTGTTGCGTGGAGTAAGGCCTGCTTCTGTTTAAGTGGGTTTTCTGGTGGTCTCAGAGCTCGTTCAAAACTCAAGTGTCTCTTCGATACTTTCATCGACCGTTAACCCTTCAATTGGTCTTCCCAATGACTTGAACGCACTACAATAAAAAAGAAGAGCATACCATATTTAGTGTACTAGTTTTAGGACAGAGTGAAAAAGAGAGAGAGAAAGACATACTATAAAAGCATTTGATTAATCTGTAAAACATCTTGTCTCCAAGGTTTCCTACTCTCGGCATTCTGTCCCCTAAACTCTTCTTTGAGCGTGAGACAACGTTGTATAGATTGAGGTGAGACAAAGTCGGCTGTTCATCAAGTCCCAAATGATGTCAGCCGGAGGAAAGGAGAGAGGGAGAGGGAGAAAGAGGAAGAGAGATAGATGGGGGGGGTGCTTACCGGCCACTTTGATACAGTTGGCTAAATTACAAACTTGGTGAGCTGTATAGGCCGGTATCAAAACTGCTTCACCTGGTCGCTGTTATTGTTTTATGGAGACCGAATATGCAGAGAAATATCAGAGTGAGCTGAAATGAATAGCGAAAATACTTTCAAGGAATGAATCTCAAACCTGTTTGATTTCCCATCCCTTAATTCCAAATTCTTCACTAAGTTGTTTCCTCATCTGAGAATCAATATACGTCCTCGTGCTGAAATCAAAAAACAAAAACAATTGATGAGATTGGCTTATAAATAGAGTTGAGGAAGGAGAAAAAAATAGACGAACGTGTGAATCGGGTCATCATATTTTTGTTTAGCTTCCTCTATACTTACGCCCAACTTATTGGCGTGATGTTCGTATAGGAATTCACGAAGTTTTGTTGCATGACGAGCATGATATAGGTGCCAGAGAGCCTAAGCACAAAAAGTTTTTTGTTGTTAGAGTTTTAAGTTTGAGCCCATTCGTGAATACGATGTCATAAGATGACTTACGCAGCCTTCTTCGCCGTCATTTGTACGAGCGTAGGTTTGGACGTTGATAGCGTCTAGTAGAACAAAAGATGAGTCAAGTAATAATGTGTTAAGGCTAGACGACAGAGGATGAAAAGACGTACCTGCAACATCCATATGCAATCTTTGAGGACAGGAGAACGAGGGCAAGTTATGATCAAGATTAGTTGGTCGAAGGTAAACGAGCGAGAGGAAAAGACTTACACAGTTGATCCCTGCGAACCACTCTGGTCCGAATTTTGCATCGCGATATACATCTAAATCCAAGCCGAGACGTCTTTAAGCGATCGATTACTGAGGAGGGAAAGGGTCATTGAATAACTTACTTTTGGACCACTTTGATGTGATTAGAGAGGTCGATAAAAAGGGAACGGGGCGTGTGAGAAAGAGAAGAGGGAAAAAAACAATGAAATGTGAAAGACGAACATATCGGGTACGTTTGCATTTAGCGGGAAATGAGCTGCTAAATTGCGCACGCCACGCCGGTTTGTTGTATCAGCGATCGGGATAGCACGTTGGAAGTCATTGAAGAGTTCGGGGAATTTTCTTTTGAAGTCAGTTTCGGGTGGCCAGTCCTGATACCATCATCACCCCTTATATCAATCGACTGAAGCGACTCAAAAACAGAGAGGAAGGAAGAGAGAGAAGACGAACCCGAAGTTTCCAAACCACTCCATCTGGTCGAGCGTCTGCACCCGCCTCGAACATCTTAAAGAACTTCCCTACCGTCGTCGGTCGAGCATTGTGATGAGGTAAATTAGAATCAAGCATTTTACACGACTCATCCGAATATTTGTTTCTTAAATGTTCTGGCGTCCAAGGTAAACGGAATCGTTCTTTCATTCCAGTCACTACTATTACTTCCCCCATAGACCAAAGTCTATCGAAGAGACTTGAGTCGGCTTCTAGATCCATGACGGGAATCTTATAATAAGGTTCACTATCCGAGTCTTCAGGCTGGTGTAGGTACTGCCCCAAGTCAGTGCATTTAGTTATAACGGCTGGATTTGTAAGATCTTGAGGTGCATGTATTTCTTCCGTCTCGATCTCCGCTAGCATCAAATCGATCTCCTCCCGAGTGAGATGCGAGATCTTAAGGTGGGTGTTGGGCGAGTGTTTTCCATCGCACCATTTCGTACACGCTCCAATCTGCTTAAGCCAGTCAGGGTGCTTATTAGCCGTTAGCGAGGCCGATGCAGGTTGTTCTGAATCTCGAAGCTCTCGTAAGATCTCGAAGCATCTAACACATGCTTCGTTACCACATTTCTGGCACATCCAAGCAGCCCCTATCAAAGTCGCCGAGCAATAATCACAGTTTGTTAAGAGTTCGATCCTACGTCCGATAAAACGTACACTTGGATCTTCAGAATACCAGGCCCTTTCCTGTTCTAGCACAGGTCTGAGGGCGCGAGAGACGATGTATCTTAATTGTGAGAACTCGTTGGACCTGGGGAGACGATTGAAATGGGTGGGGAACTGTGGGTAGCGGTAAGTGAGTTGAATGGGAGTGTCATTGGATAGCGGGAGGATCGGGCCGCCGACGGGTGGGGCTGAGCTTGGCTCGCCGCGACGGTGAATCCAAGTTCGAATATAACGGAAGGCACAGACGAAACCAGTTAGCTTAGAGATACATGGCGCGCATCGATAACCGCGCAGATGGTGAGGTAAAGAAGCGCATGACTTCTGTTGAGGTTCGATGCTGAGATCCAAGGGTAAATTTCCAGTCGTGTCCAAGAGCTCTTCATATAGAGGTAGCGTGACAAGCTCGTCTGATCGATACTTTGGAGTGGTTATTTTTCGCGCTTTGGTCGAGGATACTAGGGGGAAAGGAGTAAAAGTCGGATTCATTGTGAGTAAGCTAGCGAGATTGATAAGTGTTATTGAAAAGATAAGACTCACCGCGTTTGGTGGTAGTGGTCTGAATAGGCTTTCGAGGTGTGAGGAAGGTTGGAGGAGAGGGGGTAAGTGGAAGTGTTGACGATCTCGACTTCTTTCTCTGGGGTCCGTGTTCTTCGACGCTCGGTTTACAGTCCCCAAGATTGGAGGATAGCAGCTGTAAGGAAGCAGGGCTTGGGTTGAGGAGGTGCTTGAGTGATGTCACCTCTGGGTTTGGTCGTTGTTGAAGTGAGACGTCGGCCAGAACGTGTAAAGAGGCATCGGGATCCGAAGCTTCCTGGGTGTTGGTTACTGAAGTAGGTTGAGGGGACGAACTTGAGTTAGAGACAGGATGACCTGAAAAGCGAGGCAAGCGATTGGGTTAGCTCGAATTGAAGAGGGGATATTTTCTTTTGATTTGGAAGTCTAAGGGCGTTCTTACTGAGTGGAAGAACACTGGTAGGTGAGCCAGCAAATAATAGGACGGTATTCAGAGTCGAACCTGGGCTGTCGAGGTATATCTGAGATGATTCTGATTCTGATCGATCACTCTGAGCTATCCGTGATTCAGAATGTTGAACCGGTGAGGCTGATGTGTTAGTGGTTGTGGTGATCCAAGTGACTTTAGGAGTGGGTGCCATTGAATTTATTGAGCTTAGTGGTGAACTGGGTGTTGGATTGATTTGAGTCTCATTGAAAGACACTTGTTCTTGTTCTTGTTCTTGTCCTTGTCCTTGTCCTTGTCCTTGTCCTTGTCCTTGTCCTTGTCCTTGTCCTTGTCCTTGTCCTTGTCCTTGTCCTTGTTCTTGTTCTTGTCCTTGTCCTTGTCCTTGTCCTTGTCCTTGTTCTTGTTCTGGTTCTGGTCCTGATTCACAACTTGGTCTTGGTGATGATAATAAGGAAGATGATGCAGGTGATGACATCTTGAATTCGTTTCCTGTTTTTGGTAATGAGTTTCAAATAATTTTTCTGCAACTCCTTATCGAGCAACCAACAGTTGCGACAGACCGACCCGTTCAAAATCACGTGGCCGGCCACCCTGGCTTCTCGTTGTTCAGCTTCACCACTATCTGTTACTGTACATCACGATGCCAAACGCACCAAGTCAGGAGGTGGGCGCAGCGCAAAAAGCACAACACCGGCGCGCCTTAATTTTTAGCGCCCCGGTTCTCATAAGGTATGGGATTGTAGCCCTCTCTCCAACCTCCAATATCAAACTTTCTCATAACCAAACCTCATATCATTACAACTATATTTAATCAGCCTTTAATTAATTCCATGCCAGAACCCAAACATGTCATGACAAAGTCTTCACAACCCGCCGAAGCTCCATCCACCAAAATACACCTGAATCCCTCCCGCATCTAACTGTACTGTACGATGGACGAGATTTCTTGGGCCCAAAGCTCACAGTAAAACACAGGGTCAACGCAAAGCTAAGTGCAATTATTGCAATAAGATTTTGGATGGCAAGCCGCACTAGTTCCAGGCCCATATGGTTTCTGAATGTAAAAATCATGTAAAAAAAAAAAAAATAAGGTATAAAAAAAAACTCCCCCCATCGCAGAGTCAAAAGCCGCGGAAAGAAATGATGAAACACACGACTGAAAGTTTCTTCCCCCCGTCACATAGTCAAGGAAAGTCAAAAGGTCATAATGTCAGATAACAGAAAAAAAAAGATAAGAAAAAAAAGAAGTCAATAATCAAGTACTGAAAGATAATCAAACACCTCCCCATCTTTCCGTCTAAAGACAAAGTTGCCATCAAAGTTGTAGCTGTTGTAGCACACGCTCAGCCTACACTTCCAGGATCCAACCACGACGAAGAGATAGAAGGAGCTGGGAGCGAGGGCTGGGCAGGCTATATACAGGTGGCGACTGTGGCTACTGTGCCGCAGTCGTGTACATACAACATGGCTACACCCCGGGAGCGTTTCTAGGTCAGGTTCACGTTGGAAAAATATTGCGGGGAGGATTTACGGTGGGTTGACGTACATAAAAATCAAGCACTCCCAGCGCAACCAAGCCTCACGCAGCCCTTACAGAGGCAAATGCGTGTGCCTCTAGCTTAGAATCAGGTGGGGAGTGCGTGGTGATAAATCACAGGGCCCCACCATCTCAGTAAAGGATGTGGGTGTCACCTGCTCTTGACAGTATGTTCAACGCTCAGATCACCACCCCTGCATGCCAGTTCCACCAAACCTCAATGTGCTACCAAGTCACAGGCAGGCCATGTGAAGGGATGTGGCAGGAGGTTCAGGTGAGCAGTGGGTGAGCACTACCTCACTCCACCTCCAGTCTCACATGGCCCTGCCCTTCTGCTCTACCATCTT
>MU167225.1:222129-247023 GCA_015951145.1 Cronartium quercuum f. sp. fusiforme G11
AAAGGTCCATCAGGTGTTAGTAACAGAATTCCAACTCAACCAAACAATAGGATGATTGCAACCTCTTTCTAGAACCCCTTAATGATAGTAAGATCTCACCAAGGATTAGAGTAAACAATAAGCTTCTATAGGAAGGAGCAAAGTTGAGGATTCATAGAACTCCCAACAAGGCCTATAGTCAGGATAGATTCTGCAGGAAGCTGTTTGCCCAGCTTCAAAGACAGGTCACCCTCAGGGAGTAAGTCTCAAGATCTTCATCCAAACCCTCTCATTAGAGGTCAATTAACTGTAGTCTACACTTGGGGAACTCCAGTGTAAACTCCTCTAGGGCTTATTCAGCCCTTGGTCTAGAACCTTCTTAGCCAGGAGGAAGCCTAACAGAAGCTCCCCCTTGACAGTATTATAAACTTCTCTGGAGGCCATTGAGCATGGGAGGAAGAGCAAAAAATTTAAAGCATAGTTTATGGTACGGTCTCTTCATGAGTCATTTTTTTTTAAAAAAAAATCACGGTTCAGGCTGTTTTTGATTTACTAACAAAATTGAGTACATGGGATTGGCTTTCAGTAAAATACTCCTCAATCCCAGAAGCAGAGCCTCTCAATTTTGGCCCAAACTAGGGAACACTGATTTACTGTTCTTCAAATGGCCATAGCTTTCTTGTTTTTATCAATCGGTCAATTTTGTTGATGGCAGGATCAAACAAACGCCCCCCTTTCAAATAGCTTGGCGCATAAATCATAGGTCCAAGGAGGACTCATCTACTCTTACTTCTCTCAGTTTTTCTAGTAGGGCAGAATCCAACCCAATGATAATAATTGGGTATATGTTGTCACATAGAATCCCAGTTTTAAAACCCGCACGCAATGATTCATTTTTCAACTTGACACATCTCTAATTAGCTCATCACGGACATTTGATTTCTTTATACATATCCTTCTGATCTGCATATTTGCGCAACCAAAGCCTTCAAAAATACTGTAAGAAAAAAAATAACAATAAAAAAAGTTGGAACACCCTGAAAATCTAAACAACAGCCAGAGGAAGTCAAAAGAATCTAGTGAAAAAGCGATGCACGCGTGGAGATTTCTCTTTTCTTAAAAAAGTCCGATCATATAGTGACTAGATGGTTAGAAAAAGGAATTGGATCCGGATTAATAAAAACTGATGAAAGTAAACACAGTCAAGGAATTAAATGTCTATGGTACATTGAAAAACGAGAGCCCGAGCTTGCATCTGTGGAAGATGGGGCAGCCATAGTCACCGGCGAAATTTCTCTAATCTGTATGCGATAGGACTACTATAGCAAGTCGTCGAGTTGATTAGGTGATCTGAGGTGGTGTAGGCTTTTTCCAGGCGCACCGGATAATCGATCTAAAACAATTTGGGTAGCTAAAGAGACTGATGAAGAGCATCGCTCCTGCATCCAATTCTGATCCATCACTTGCAGTCGCTTATAGTTTTTGACTGCTCTCATACCCTGAAGAATATTTTCAAGAACCTGTATCGTGACATAAGTACATTATCTTCCACTCGCCCACCGACTCTTTCCAAAAGAATTGGCCCTGGCCATGACTAGTAGGGTCTACAACTGGCTCGTCACCGATTTCGGTACTCGAACTGGTGCCGTAGCTGTTTTGGCGGTTCAGCTCAGGGCTCTTCTGGCATGTGGAGAACCACGCGCCTCCATCACACAAAAAGCCAATCTTGGCGTTATAGTCATACGAGCTGGTGTCTGTGACTTCTCGATCCTCGCTCTGAGTTCGTGGACCTGAGGTTGGACGTACGCCATTAGCACCAGTGACAGGCGCAAGTTTCTGAGTACCGCCATTATCTCCAGATGTAGCCAACATTTGTGTTGAATCCTTTGGCGATCTCCCTAGGCGCTGGCTAGCTGGGGTGAAGAACGGAATGCTTGATTTGGTGCTGCGAGGCATATCGGGTTGCATAGGTTCCCAGAGCGATCGTACAGAGCTGAGCGAAATGAATCCTTCTTGAACCTCGATTCCAGATGCGGTGAAGGCCGTCAGGCAGCAGAACACTTGATCATTATCACGCCGTGCTTGTGATTCTGTGGTTCCCGGCCTACGGGGCTCTGAAGAAGACACACCCCACTCCGAAGGTGTCGCGACGATATGTGCCCGAACCTTTACTGGTACTGCTCGCCAAGTAAACGTATGAATCGGCTTCAGGAGGATGGGGCACGGGATGCCACTGGGATTGACAGGCGCAGTTTGCAATTGTTCAGCTGTGCGTGGGACTCGTTTCTTGGGGCCTAGTTCAGTGCCCAAGGGACTCAATACCGTATAGGTCAAGTGGCCACGTGTCATGAGATAAAATGAGCGTATGACTGTTTGAGAAGACCTGGTTCGGGGACAATCCGAAGACGTGGATGACGAAAGCGTAACCGGTATCAGTAGTTCTACACAACCGATCCACCGGCGGTCATTGACAGGTTGATGAAGTCGACGGCTGTCCACGCGAAAGCTGTCATCGCGAGTCCCACCGCCTTCACCAACTTTCCTGCCGGTCAAGATGGGCTCCGATGACAAACTGCTTCCTGAAGCCGCGCGGGGTAGGCCCATGAGGGTTGCCTGAACGTTCTCGAAATTCGCCAAACCGCTCAAGCTGCCTCCTGTCTTCTTACGTGCGCCGCCAAACTGTCCAGCACTGGTGCTTTGTCGGGTGGATATCGTGCCATGTAGGTCAATCTCCCTCACGGACAAGTCACTTAATTTGATCACAACGGCATACTCCTTCATCGTTACCAGAACAGCCTCTTCGCCATATCCAGAGCCCGAGAGTTGGCTGCGAGGACTTAGGACAGAGTTTCGGCGTGTGGAGGTTGTCGAAACTACGGATGATCGGTTGATCCTGGATCGTGGGAATTTTGCGCAGACCAAGTCGACCGTCTTGGGTGAAAAGGGAGCTGCCATTTCGGAGCATAGGCTGACAAATTGTACGTGAGAAGAGCGAAAACTCAAGGTAGCACGTTCTCATAATGACTTACTGCCAAGTACGCTTTGGTGCAGGATGAGAAGTCAGAACAAATATTGTCTGCTTCGTTACTATCTGCAGGTAAAGCCATTTTTGAGGGATATCATTGAGGTTCTTTGATGGACCACCGGTGTCTGAACAAGCTGTGAAGGATGAGCGAGGACGGAAGCCGAGAGGTATCATGGTTGGGTCTATGGCATCTATAGCATCATTGAAGGGATTGAAACCGGGGATAGGTGATTGCGACAATTTGATAAATAAAATAGGGCCTTGAGCTTGAATGCGTGGAAGATCCAGGGAAATTGATTGCTTGGCCCACTGGAGAGGTAAATCGAGGTATGATTGATTAGGCGGCGTCACAAAGAAATGTGTTGACCGATCTTGTCGAGTGGGGGATAGTCCTGAACTCGAAGTAGCATGATGACCATTGTCTCGCGAAGTGACTCGTGACTGAGATCCAGGCATGGTAATAGAAGTGACATCGTGATTGGCGTCTCTCAAGCCGGACGAGGAATCGTCGAACACATTCTGATTGCTTAATCCATCTTCCGCTTTACCTTTACCTTTACCTTTGCCTTTATCAAAGATTGACATTAGCCCAGCCAAAGCTTGGGTACCAGCAGATAACGCCGACAAGCGTTTTGAACTTGTTGTGCGTTCAAAGAGGTCCAGACACTCGGAATTCTGTAGGAGACATTCACACCTCCAGGGAATGGTCCGACTCAGAAAAACTTTACAAAAGTCGAGTTTGATTGCAGACTAAGACAGCGCACAGTAAGACAAGTAAACTAACCTCACTAAAGGCGCGAAATTTGATCAAGTTGATCATAGACTGCAGAGGCCACATTTTTACTGATTTCGTCAAGCTATCGGGATTAACTTCCGCAGTCGAATCACGAAGCTGAGTGGTGAGAGCGATAACAATTCCTGACAGGCCACCTGTCGCAGTGGGCCTGTGACTATCTGGAGTAGGCCCTTCAACCGCGATTTCGAGCTGATGAATACCCAATCCTCCCCAAACCTTGTAGATTTTCGAATCCGTACTTGATACCGAATCGGTCTTGACAGTGTGAGATAAGGCTGGTACGAGATCGCAGACATAGAGACCGTCAACAGTACCAACGAGCAAAAAGCGTTCCATCCTCCGGCCATCCGCAAGCAGATTTGGGTTGTTCAATGGCAGAGGGATTGCGCAGAGCGGCTGAGAATTGAATTGGGGAAGGAAGCGAGAGCCGATTTGGTGGACTGAGGTGGATGGGGTCAATTTGACAGCCCCTGGGCCAGGCTCGAGGATTGGGCGTAATTGGGTAGATGAAGAAGCAGTCTTGCACCCCTTGTTATTGGTGGAGCGGGCAAAAGCGGCGTGCTCATTTTGCGAAGAGATGATTGATGGATTCCGATCGAGGCTTAGGTTGTGGAACTGTTGTCGTGTGTTTATTTGCAAGTTGGAATCGGGTGAGGAATGTGAATCAGGGAGATCCCATCCTGTCCCAAACTTTCGTCCTTGGGCCTCCGCTTCGCGCCGTTCCTCCGTCCGCTCGCTCATACGTTCACGAGCCCGCTTTTCAATCCATCCTCTCCACCGACCAAACCGGTGACCTTCTTGATCTCTCAACTCGGCGTAAGTGGGTAGTTTCTCGACAGTAGATTGGGGGTTTGAGGAAGGCGATGTCATTGCTTGGAGGCAATCGGGATGATGAAGCTCCGCAGCCTCATGAGCGTTTCGACCTATTTCAGATTTCAGAAGCAACAGAGGCCGATGATTTAGTTTAGAAATATTGGTCAGCTCTCAACAAAGTAAGAGAAGAGGCTCACTGAGTGACTTACCGCCTCGAGACATGGTGGCAGATAGATTGGTTGAAGGAGACGATGAGACTGGTAGGCGTTTCAAAGGGGGCAAACGTCCGGACTGGGTTCATCGCCTGATTGGGAACGGCGATAGTTCCCAGGTCGAAAGTTATGTGTATCGATGGGCTGGACACGGCAGGGAATTCAAAGTCACAAGTTGAAATGTGAGAATTGTTTAATTCTGTGGCAGCACGACGAAAGTGGTATTAACCTAACTTAGGGTGAGAGAAGAACTTTATCTTATTCATAGTTTCTGGCGTGTGAGGCCGCGGTTACAACAGGCGTTGTCAGTTAATCATTAGTACATCTTCTTCCTACTAGGAAAAGGCCTGGCTCTGTATCAAGAACAAAACATGTTCTTCAGACCTTCTCATGGCAAACAACCTACCCCTCTACCCTTCAATCTCTCTGCGTGCCAGACCCAGCCCAAGATTTGAAAGGGCTTTACTTGTTCACAGAGTGTTTTTTTTTTTTTTTTTTTTTTTTTTTTTTTTTTTCCTGAGTGCTTTTGATCTCACATTCCGTGCTATTATCACACTTTAAGAAAAAAAAAAAATCTAGCCAACAACAGGTCATGCCCTTCAAACTCCATCCCAGCTAGAAAACAGATGAACCATAAAAAAACTAGCCATATCCCATATAACCTGACTCAATCCAGTTCTTTTCCTATAATTTACAATGCAGTACTCTCACTACCCACATATAAAATTTATGAAATGAAAGAAACAACAAAAAATCACTTCCACTTCCTCTTAAACCCCGCATCCGCCCAGCCCCTCCTCACCGGGCAGTCTCCACTTTGCGGTCAGTGGTCAAATTGAGGCGCGTCCATGTCCACACGTTTGGCTGGATTCTTGTCTCTCCAAATACATAAACAACAGTTTGAGAGTATTGTCAGGTTGAATGCCATGCATCCTAGAGTGTCATGGTCCCCACAACAGGAGCAACACAAAGGTGTATTCTGGCACCACTTTGCCATGTGGCCCACATACCAACACCGGAAACACTGACTGCGGGGACTGTTTTACATAATGTCACCCTGGAAAAAAGCTGCCCTTGTAAAACACTGTTAAACTTCAATTTCATTTCAATTTCTTTTTCTTATTTTCCCGACACACTCTCACGTCTGTATGTGTCCTCTTTCAAAACTCCAAATATTTCCGTACTATCATTGTACAGCATAACCAATGATCCGGAAAGAGTCCATGCCTGTATAAGTTTCTTTCAAACCCTATCTATCCAATCTCACTCCTTAAGACCTAATCTCCACAAGCATGTTAATATACCTGACAGAAACCAACACCGCCAGCAAAAATTACTCGGACAAGGCTGTCCGAGTAATTTTTGCTGGCGGTGCAACCTCTTTGAGATCCTTGTTCTCTTTCCCTTGTCAATTGCTCTCTCCTGTAATTGATCAAGGTGAGGATCTCAAGAGTGTTAGGTATAACACTTGGATTGAACTGAACATAGTTCATTCCCTGTTTTTCTGTCAAACACCCCTCCATGTTTTTGTTTCTCCCCCAAAACTTCATCTAAAACATACAGTACAACTGAGCCCTTCTGTTGATCCTCCTGGGCTGGTTGAACCAACCAGTGTGCTGATGTTGTTCTTGTGAGCCAAGATACATAGTTCTTCATTGTCTTCAGGTCAGAAATCAACTGGGAGTTTGTCAATCAAGATTGGATACCAGTTGGGCAGAGTCAGCAGTGCCTCATCCACCAAATTAGTCCAAAGGTGCTTGTTCTTGTGAAGTAGTTGGGCCTGGGCTCATGTCTTGGTATAAAAAGCCACATCATTTGAAGAGAGCCTGGCCACCCCCTTGACCACAGCCAGTTTTCCATCCACAAATATTCCTGCTGTCATGCGCGTAATTGGCAAGATTAGTAATAATAACATTATAATACATTATACTTACCTCATTAAGGGTATTGGTAGAGGTGGAATGCGTGATATTGGGGTTTATAAGGTGGAAAAGTGTTAAAATTGTTATTACATATCATTATGTTACATGTTTCTTATCTTATTTGTTATGTTCATTTCTGTTTAATTTCTTAATGTTAAGTCAATATTGTCAGTTCTTACAATGTTCACTCGTGTATAAACCTAACATGATGATACCCAGAAGTTCTCCATTGTTGTATATCTGTTGAGTCAGCCTCAGAATCCAAACAGTCTTTTTCTTCATCTTATTGGACTGTTTGGATTCAACTATTATTTGAGAAGATGTTTTGCTTACTCCATCATCTCTGGCTGACTCACAAAAATCATCAATAAAAGGTGGATAAAGGAGTAAAAGGTTATGAGGGTCGAACTAAGGACTAGAGAGTCAGTACCTTGTGGCACAAGGTTCGAGTGAAAAGTAAGCAAAAGAGAAAGTACCTGCTCAGAGGCAGAGGCACAGTGAGATACGAGACAAGTCAGTGATATGAAGTGATGAAGTGAGGAAATAACAATAGTGCACACAACCACTTCTATTTATACTTGTCTGAAAGCTTACAAACGAGAACCTTGCTTGGTCTGTAACAACGAAGAAAAAAAAAATGAAATAAGAAAAGAAAATGAAATATGAAATGAAAACCCATGGACTCATCCATGACTACAGTCGAAACCCTTGAGAAACCCCAGTCAAGGTTCCAGTCAAGGTTGGTTGAGGGTCAGGCCAGACTAAGTCCCTTCATTATACCGGTTCGGACTGAGTCTAGTGGTCAGACTGGTGTGGTGAGTCATACATATCCTGAGAAAAGGGAGTTTTTAGGTGAAAGGAAATTCTATGGTGGCATTATTTCCTACCAAGAGCATTCAAAGAATGTTATTAGTGTTCATGAACATACAAACTCTCCATCAAAGGACTTGTATTACCACTATTTTGGCTCAAAAACAATATTTCAAGTCTAAGTGAAAATTTATCTCTTTCAATATTGGAGATATCACATTACTTCAAAAGAGAACATTGTGCGTAATCATCATACCAACAACTTTCCTTAATGTATAAAAGAATATTATCAGTAAACTAAAAAGAAACCCTTATAACAATGTAAAAAAAGCATTTGAATGTATTGTATATGCATTTTTAGCTCAATTGTCAAGATAAACAAAGTTACACTAGTGAATTATACTTGTGGAAGGCTCAGCTAAAATATTTATCACCAAAGTATTTTTATTGCATCAATGGTTTAAAAGATAGAAATAAATATAAGGGTATTTTAATTAGCTGCATGAGTATTGGAAATGGAATTGTTGGAGGAGTGATGTTATGGGTTGAGACAAAGGAAATTTTCTGGTTAAGTCAGAGAAGAGAGGATTAGAGAGAAAGAGGTGCTTTGGTAGAGAAATGACATCATTCAGGAAAGTTTCATGATGTTTATCCAGGGTAAATGGGATATTCACATATGATCAAGTTTGGTGTCTAGGCAAGGAAGATGAAGGAGTTACATTGAGGTTTAGTAGTTTATATACAGGTTTTCTGCTAGCAGGAGGGATTTCAGAATATTTGGGTCTTGACATTGGAGTATAAGAATTGAAGGAGTTATGTTGAATCAAAGTTGAGAAAGCTATTTTGGCAGATTTGATGGATTGGGATGAAGCTATTGGAAAATTTTATCAATAAACAAGGGTCCAACTTTTAGTGTGGATCAGATAGTGTGGCTTGATTCGTGCTTTGAGTTTTTGGTGTGGTTCTGTGCCTTTTGTGTATGATTATTTGTATGTTTCAATTGGAAATAGATGGATTTTTGTGGTTTCTTTTCATTTGGAGGTATGCTGGGGAGGTAATCAATCTGTATTGCAAGGTGGACACTGGTTTTTTTTCACTTTTTTGGTTCTCAGGCCCATGCTTAAGCCCAGTTGTGTGCTCTTTGCCTGTAGCAGGATTTTGTATAACAGGAAAGGGGGGATTTTGAGTTTTCTGCATCCAAGTCCTTGATTTCTGTTAGTGAACATCTTATAAATATTTATTACTCATTAAAAGACCCATGATTTGTTCCCTTCTCAGTTTTGAGGGATTTTAGTGCTTGTGATAATTAAAGAATAGTGTTATTGTTGTGTTTGTGTGGACTCATGAGTGTCTTTTGGCCTTATTTTTCATGAATTCTGGTATTACAAGTAGATTCTTTGAGTGGGTTAGATCCCCATTACTTAAAGACTATTGTAGAATTGTTTTGTGTTCTCTTTTTTGTGGTAAATCACCACTTCTCAACTTATTGCCAGGGTACACCCTGTCCATATCAAGGTGACTTGTCAATGAGAGCAGATGAAGAACTTTTTTAGTTCTCTGATTGTTCTTGTTTTTCACCCAGAGCCAGCACATGAGCCTTCCCTTTATGCAAAGTGACTTCACTTTCTTTTTGCTCAATGCACCATGTGCTGAAAGGTGTGTACTGTATACCTGTGTATCACTGAAGGGTTCACAATTGTACTGACATTCATGAGCTGACATCATGATGAACATGGATCAGTGACTTGTATTGAATGGACATGAGTAACAAGGGTGGGCTTGAGCCCTTGGGCCACCACCCCCCAGACTCTAAGGCACTGGATTTGAAAGGGATTCTGAGGTGATTTTCAACATGACACCATGTGCTCTCATCAATGAGTCACCTTCATATGGACAGGGTGGTAAGACCTCTTATAAATCTGTTGAAGAATAAACCCCCTTGAGTAGCAGTTTCTTTCTTTTTTGTTGGATTCAAAGATATCCTGCTCAAGCTCTGCCCACATTGGGAGTTCCACACCATCAAATGGAGTGCATTTTTTGTTCATTCAATTACCTGGAGAGGTGTGTAATTTCTGAGTGGTGTGTGTTGGAGTTCAATTAATAAAAAACCAATAAAGGTAAGGGAATGATAACACAGTATTAAGTAGAATGAAGATATTTACAGGTGAAGGCAAGCTGTATTCACAAAGGAGGGGGGTATGTGCATAGCAAAGACAGCTAGACATGCTCCCCATCAATGGCTCAACTGAGCAGCCCCAATCTTTCAACCCAACCAGAAAAGGAATACAGCAAAATGAAAAAGGGGTATATAAGCTTGCCTCATCTATGTACTTTCTCTTTTCATGTCTTTGAAAAGAGAAAGTACACACCCCCCTTCTCTCTCTTGTCTCCCTCCTTTCCTTATCAAATATGTTATCCAGATCAGCAAACCTGAATATGTACCACTCCATTCAACTCCAGCTCCATAGACCTCAACTCACCATCCTCTGTGCTCTCTATTTTTGTTCACTGTACCTGAGTATAGGTAGATACAACAACCCTCTGATCTCCTTCATTGTATCTTTCTCTAACCCTCACACCGCCAAGAAAATTGCATCGCATAGAGGCATGCTATGTCACATAGCAGGCCAAGATGCGATCCAATAGGTCTATTTTCCAAGGTAGGGACCTTGAAAAATGGTCCATAGTATCACATGAAGACATGCTATCTTACATAGCAAGCTTCCATGCGATGAAAATATATTGGCAGTGTCACATCTGTTTCCATTTGTGTCACTAGGTCAGAGATTTCTTTGAGGGTTGGAAAGGTGTATCATACACTTATCAGTATCACTGCCAACATATATTCATCGCATGGAAGCTTGCTATGTAACATAGCATGTCTTCATGCAATACTATGGACCATTTTTCAAGGTCCCTACCTTGGAAAATAGACCTATTGCATCGCATCTTGGCCTGCTATGTGACATAGCATGCCTCTATGCGATGCAATTTTCTTGGAAGTGTCTATTACTCTACTCACCACTCAAACCTCAATGTTTCTGTTTTTCTCTGTTTCTTTCTTTCTTCTCACTCCAGGTCAGTGCACACTCCTTAGCAGGGAAGGAGAGGAAAGAGAACTTATACCTACATACCTTATATCTCATCAGGTGTTCTCAAACATCTACATCAGAGAACTAATAAAGTTCTTCATCTGCTCTCATCAACAAGTCACCTTGACACAGACAGGGTGTTATTGCACAAAACAGAGGGATGAAGTCTAAGAGCATTTGGGACAACCCAGGTCATAAAATCAGATCAGAGGATGAACATATGTCCAAATTACATTACTCAAATGGTCCAAGAAAAAAAAGTAGAAACATCATCAAAGAGCCTTCCATAATCTTTCAAGCTGTGTTAAACTTCATGAAATTCTTCAAAGCATTTTAGTAGGCCTTACACTTTTTGTCAGGTGAAAAAAAATCAAGGTCTAGAGAAAAAATGTTACATACATTGGTTTTTATATATAATGGTGTCTCCAAAAAATTTGAAAGAATCATATATATATATATATATATATATATATTTAGGCCTGTTAAAGAACTTTCAAAAGGCAATTGATAATTCTTTGATTGATTTTTTTTTCTGGTATGATTTATCCACAACACAGTAAATCTATTTTTGACTTGAAAATGCTGGCCAAAAAGGCTAAATTGTGTTACAGATAAACTGTGCCAGGAAACTTCCAAAGTAATCCAGAAAAAAAACTTTCTGTAGTTCTTCAAAAGGTTTTAAAGGATTTATGATATTATTGTTTCAGATTTTTCTAGACACAATTACATCTAGAACAAATGTATGTAACATTTTCAAAGTAAACCTTCACTTTCCTGCCTCCCAAAAAATGTAAGGCCTACTAAAACTTCTTGAAAGAAATTCATGTAATTCAGCACAGCTTAACATGTTGTGGGTCCACTAGAATAGCTCTAGCAGAAACTGAGTTGGAAAAAAGAAAGACTAGACTAAAATGACTAATGATCCAATGTAGACTTTAACTAGCCTACTCAAAACAAAGCTGGAGCTTCAAATAAAAGTACAATGAAAAAGCCTTAAGAAAGAAAGGTTACTACTATAAGAGAGACCATTGGTTACTATTTAAGGACATGATTGTGAGTTGATAATGAGGGAACTGGTAGTATGAGTTTTGTCAATAGGATAGTGTTAAGGATCAGGGAAGTTTGCACCAAAATTGAATCCAAGGGACTTTAAGAGGGAGTTGTCTCTAATTTGTAAAAGGATTTACTGTAACTCTATTATCTTTACTATAACTATTCTAAATCATTGCCAAAATCAACCTAATAAGACCAACTAATAGCAACACTAATACAGAAGTAATACTGATGACTGTAAAATAATGGCAACTGAGCCTTTAACCACTGGGAACATTCCCTACCCCAAAATCTGACAGAGTTTACTAGACAAGCTCTAAATATACTAGGCTATCACTGTCTACTCATTTGAATAATTGTCATCCCCTGAGTACTCAACAGGTACCATGGGACTGCAAAGGTATTATAATTATAGTATGAACAACTCATAGCTCAGTTTCAAGAGCTATACACAAGCCAACCTGTTGTAACCCATAACAATAAAAATATTACAGCAAGAATACATTATTGCCAAAAGAGTTACATATACAAAGTTAGGTCTATCTTCTACTGAGTAAATATGCTCATAAAGAAGGAAGAGTGAGGACTTAGAGTATAAAAGGAGGACCAGACCTCCTTGGACACTTTCCCCTCTCAGAATCATCATTAAAACAAACCTCAACAGTCTGAATACCTCTCCAGGATATTCTGAGCTTTCTTATCCTGAGATCCATCTGACACTGCTTGATAAACAATTAACCTTGGTAATTTCTTCTCTAATTAGAAGTAGTCTAGTTTCCTTACTGGTTTTCACCAGTTACTTTATTTTATTGTGTATCAAACATTCATCACTAGCACCTTTTCTCCATACTCCAGTTGCTTTCCTCTTGCTGAAGGGTTCTCAAGAGTGGGGTACTGCATGGTAGAAGATAAAAGCTGAGTGTGTTGCTTCTAGATAGCACAGGGATATAAAAGATTTGTGTGAAGCCTTGCTGATTCCATGAACATTTAGAGCTTTACCTAGACAAGGTCAGCCCTCATCTGGCTCTCAGGGGAGGTTCCTGAAGCATTTGAGCTGCAAAAGAACCCACTTTCCACCTTTGGCCTTTGTGCCCACACCTTTCCTTTGAAACATCAGTGAGAGCACTTGCCAGACAGAAGCAAGTGGATCACAATAATGCTCAGATATAAAATGAGTTATGTCTGTAACAGAACACTGGCAATGAGAATTGCACAGGTCTCCTTACCTTCAACAAAAAACAAGGGGCAAGAAACTTGATCAGACCACAGAGCACAGGAACAGTATTGCTATGAATTGAATTGCTTATAAGGACTTAATATAAGAGAAATTTATGACCATAAATTTTTACTACAATGATGTGATGATCTTCCTTTTTCCCTTGCCATACCTTCTTCTCTATATGGCCTCTGAATACAATACAGTTGATGAGATAATGAAAACAGGAGGGATAGTGGTTTTTGTTCCAAATTATCAAATTCAATCCTTTTAGGTGTCTTAACCCCTTTGATGTGAAATTCCTTTCATGAGTATTAGTTCCCAATCAGTAAGAGCTCCCTTTGCCATGGTTCTTTTTGGCTGTTATCATGGGTTTGATTCCCCTCCATGGTGATTTTCTTTCTCCAATGTATGACTCAATTCACAGCCTCCTGTAATTTTTTTTTTTTTTTTTTTTTTTTTTTTGCTAATGTGAATATGTATGTCTCAGGCTTTTCTTCCATATTTACCCTATTTAGGTGTGTCATCCCTCCATAGTTTTCCTTTTTGTTTTTTTTTGTTTTGCTCATCTTTCACCATCCAACCATCTTCTTTCCTCCATTTTTGACTATATATTCATTTTGATTGCTTGCTCTCAGTTTTATTCTTTGTTTCTGTTCAATCTTTTCCATTTTTATTTGACCATTTTTCAACTTTGACCATCATGACCTCAAAATTTTACTCCAGGCCTTACTTTTTTTTTTTTTTAAAAAAAAAAAAAAACGTTTTCGTCCGATTATTTACATCTAACTCAATCTATTTGATCATTTGACTTTGACCATTTCCTTTTGCTTTGTTTCTTTGTTTCTTTTTTCTTTTTCTTTTTCTTTTTTTTTTTCAAGATCTTTTTTCACAAAGGAAACTATTTTAATGTTCGAGAGGAATTTGAGATGCTGTGATAAGAAAAAAAAAATAAAAAAATAAAAACCTGAAGCGTTCAAAAAACGATTGACTGAGGATAAGAGTTGGATTGCTATCAACATGAGTATTCCAAATCTATCCTCGGCGCCCAAATTGGATGAGAGTTTTGTAGCCCGGTAAAAATTTGCATAACAATACCCGGTTTCTTACGTTTAGGCTTAGCTTAACTCCGGAGGAGGGGCTTATACCGAAAGCCGAACAACTGGCCTGAGAGCGCTCCTGCCTAAAGTCCCCATTTCCCGCTTACCCCACTTATCAATCTTTTTGGTCCAAAGACCAAAAAGTTGTCGATGGCCTGGGTACATATGCCCATGTCATCAAATCCCCCTTAAATCAGGAGTGTGAGGGCAGATTTTGATGGCAAAGGAAATTGAAGCACATTCAGGTAATGTACCTTAGCGTAAGTAGCTTGCTGCGGAGTTTTATAACTCGATGAAACTGGGCAGATTCATCGAATTCCAACAGCTCGGATTAAACCAAGCTGAATCCAAAAGCTTTTGGACGCTGGTCTTTACTCCCAATATAAATACAGGCTCCGTAGTTGGTTACATCACATGTTCACCCTCATTGCCATTCCAACCAATTAGCCTGGGTTGGAAAGAGTGAAATAGTAATCTGATGACATGGGCATATGTACCCAGGCCATCGACAACTTTTTGGTCTTTGGACCAAAAAGATTGATAAGTGGGGTAAGCGGGAAATGGGGACTTTAGGCAGGAGGTGGTTCAGAGTCTGTCGCTCTCAGGCCAGTTGTTCGGCTTTCAGTATAAGCCCCTCCTCCGGAGGGGGAGGGGCTTAGTTAAGCTAACGTTTAGGCATTATAGCCACCATAGTCACCAATAAATCCCAACCATTAAACAAAGAAATAAACCAGATTTTAGTTACATTGCAACCGATGATAGAGATATAATGATATCAAATTATAATATCCAATCAAAAAAAAAAAAAAACACCAAACAAAAACCTCATTAACAAACAACAACAACAAAACCAATCAAATTCTTTGTTTGTGTTTTTTTTCTAAAAGGAAAAAATCAAGCCAAGGAAAAAATAAGGTATTGGAAAGCTTAAACAAACACAATTACATACACAACAGGTTGGGATATAAAGGGAATATGATGAAGAGCTAGCTAAACAAAAAGAACAACTTATGTATCAAAAAAGTGAATAAGACAGTCCAAATGTGTCTCCAAAAATACGAATATGGATCAGGACAACAAATGAAAAAGATGATGATGATGATTTCATGAGCAAAAAAAAAAAAAAAAAAAAAAAAAGAACAAAAAACGAAAAAAAAACAATCACATGAGCTTTTTAAACCCAAAGAATTTTCCTTTCTAATTGATTAAACCCAAATTTACTCATCACTGCTCAAGCTATCATCCATTAACGACTGCTAACCTACGACGAGGTGCAGTAGTAACGATTTGAACTTCTCTTTCTCTCCAATAATGTTCACCAAGTTCAATGCCTTCTCTAACTTCTTCTTCTCCACCACAACCTTCAATTGAACCAAGTTGATGATCAGGCCAAAAAACTCCAGCTCCAAATTCTGATTCAGGTCCACCAGCTTCAGATCCAACGGCACCAAAGTTATGAACAGGTGCATGAAGTGGGTGATAGAGTGCGGTAGATGTGATCGAATGTGGTCGGAGATCGGCATTTGGGGTTGGACGTTGAAGAGGTGAAGGTTGACCATAGGATAAAAATTGGCCTTGACCAGTTGTAGCTTGCTGTTGAGCTGCAGCTTGATCTGAGAAGAGAAATAAAATAAAGAATGTGAGGCGGAGCAAGGCATTCAAGAAACGGAGATTAGCTTACCAGCGCCATCACTAGTACCGTTCCGGATAATAGACATAAAAATCACCATCGTCGATTCGGCTGATGGCCTGCCTTTCCATGCAAGCCAGCCCATCACACCATAGCATACTATACAAAGCACTAGGTAGACCACACCTACCCATCGCCACCGAGACACTGTACTAGTGAAGAAGCTCACGATTACAAACACGTTGGCAAGAAAGAGTACTGTATGCAAGAGTACATCCGCTAACCGCCGAAGCTTCGTCCGTGGCGGGACTTTTCTATGAGTTGAATCGTCATCATCATCATCGTCTTCCTCTTCTGCCTCTGATTCCTGGGCCCGAACTTGGTCTTGGTCAAGCGAGTAAGTTTTCGCATCCGGACTACCGACCGACAAGTGCTCCTCTGCCCTCCCCCTACTATTGTCTAGCTCGATCGAAAGATCAAGCGAACGTCGACGACAAAGAGCAGGTTTAGGTGGGCCAGGGCCAAGTGCAGAGCGGGAGAGGGCACGTCGGTTAAGAACCTCGAATGAGCTCTTGTCTTCGGTTTTTTCCGCCTCTGGTTTTTTGGCGTGCGCGAGCTCGAGGATGGTGTTAGAGAAGTTATGTAGTGCTCGAAGTACTGCTGGTTTGGGACTATCAAGTGTTGAAGCCGGTTTCCGTCTTGGAGGTGGTCCGTTCAATCTGGCGCTCGACTCGCCTACAACCATTGACAGCGAAACGTCGTTTTCAGACGTGGCTAGATCCGGCTCCTCTGCAGCCCCGACTGCTGGTGGCAATCGCTCGCCGACCTCCGCCACGATTTCTTGTAACTCGCCGTCGTCCACTGAATGGCACACGCCCGGTTCGCCCCTCGTCCGAGTCGTCGAAGTCGACTCCATCCTACCATGCGTTAAGTTTTCATCCGTCTCACCAGTCTGCTCCTCCTCGGCGGGTTGTTCTTCTGCCTGCTGAGCTTTGTCCATACCCAAAGCCTTCTCCACCGCCGTCACTTCGCTCTCCCGCCCCTCCGCTTGTGGCCGTCTCTTCTTACTCACCCCACCCCCATGCCCGTTCACAAGTCTATCCATCCATCGGACGGGGTTCCATCTCGATCGCGCAACTACTTTTGCTTTCAATCTTCTCCGTTCACCATATTTCACTCTTTTTGCTCGTTGTTTAGCTTCATGTTGACCATATAACCACGAACTAAGATATAAAGTAGGTACGACTACAAAACCTGCGGCCATGATCGCTAGTCCGAGTTTAGAGTGAGTCGAATTTGTGAGCGCAGTCGAGGCACTGATATTCACGTCCGAATCGTCCTTAAACAAGCTCCGCCTGAACCTCGACTTAGAAGAGCTAGGCGAAGGAGTCCGACTATTCAAGCGCGTGTGGGTGAGACCAGCGATGACGCCAAGGATAAGCCCGATTAGACTGAACAGCAAACCTGCCCAAGCAGTGAGCAGAGCCCAAAGTCTTGGCATTCTCCACATCCTACTGAACGATAGCAAACCGGGTTCTTCGTACCTGAGCGCAGTGATCGAGAGCAGAAGGGTGGCAAGTGGTATAGTAGTAAGGAAGGTATGAATGTCTGAGACGGTTAAGTCAGAGCGAGACACGCTCGAGCTTGTTCCAGAACCCGAGTCGCTAGATCCGGTTGAAGAATTAACACTGTTTGAAGGCGTAGGTGTAACACAGCTAGGAAGGTATGACATTGTAACTCCAGAAGTAGTCCCGTTACCGGTCATCCTAGCCGGATGTAGGCGAAGGATCCAGAGTTCATTAGAACCCTGTCCAGTAGAAACATCGATGCCTCCATAAACAAGGATATCAGTAGTACCTTTAGTAGTTGATTTCCCAACTGATCCTGAAAGCGCGAGCGCAATGATACCTGTCTTTGGGGTGAATATTTCCCCTTCTTTATGTCCTGGTACCACTCTCGCCCAAACGCCCGACCCGATATCGAGTACATCTACTTCACCCAAGCTCGAGCCTCCTTGGTCGTTCCAGTTTACACTATCAGCCCGACCGCCAAGAAGGATGACTTGTTGAGCAAATGAACTATCGAACGTGTTCCTATTCGGTACCATTGTTCCCCCAACCCTAGGCGCAGGGCAGTAATTGAATGCTTGCCAAGTAGAAGTGGTAGCGGAAGTGAGCGTGGCAGGAGATGTGGAGGCGAAGGAGAGGATACCGCCGTTGGGGAGCGCGCAAGTAGCTGAAGGCGTGTTTGAAAACTCATCTGCTGGACTGGTATTACATCCTGAAAATAGTACCAACTTCGAACCTTTTCGTAACGCGCGCAGACCGCACCGGCTCAAAAAGTGTCAGAAGATCAACCGATTCTTATGACTAGACACACATACCTGGCATGATCGCACTCGACGTGCCCCATCTTCCACTGATGAGATTATGCGTAGCCGGGTCCCCGCCCACACCACTTGCAAGATTCGTGACATTGAGTGTGATTGTATCCGTATTACTCCCCAATTGACCATCGATCACGATCCCAACCGGAGTTAGAGGAATGTTAGCAGACGAATTTGATCCTCCAGCAATCATGAGTGCACTAGCGGTTGAAGGTGATGATGGGATATAGACGGGGTCGATTCCGCCCATCGCCCCGTAAACGTTGGGTGGGGCTGAGGGTTTGATTTGATTGGCTTGAGCCCAGAAGGAATTGGCTTGATCGAAGACCCTATTGAATCAATCAAATTGATTTCATCAGACATCTTCTCTTCCCAAGTAGTAAACAGGGAGGGCATACCAAAAGTCACCAAGAGCGTTACCATCATTCGATCTTCCACCATAGACTGTAAACTGATTTCGGTAGTTGCTTGCAGCGTCCCATCCGCAGAGCATGTGACTACGAGCGCTAGGTGTAGAGGTGAAGATTGTGCTAGGTGAAGTGGTAGGTTGAGACCAAGTTGGAGGATCGGTATCGTAGTTGAGAATATAGATGCTATTGATCGAACTACCGGCCGCTGATCGACCACCGAACAGATAGGCTTGTCCAGCACCGGGTAAACTTGAAGATGTAGCTGCTGTAGGACCTGATAGACAACCGTGAGCGATAGCGGGTGGAGAAGTTGAACCGGCAGGTTTGAGTTTGATCCATTCCATGGGAGGTAAGGGCATGTTGGTTGAGATAGTTTGAGGGAGGACATGATTTGGTAAGATGAGAGAGAAGAAGAAGAAGAAAGAGAGAGAGCGATGGGTAACGAGTGAGAATGAGAAATCGATCGGTGGTTGATGAGATGTCGACATTGAGGAGAGGGAGAGGGAAAGAGGGGAGAGAGGGAGAGAGGGAGAGAGAGAGAGAGAGAGAGAGAGAGAGAGAGAGAAAGGGAGAGAGAGAGAGAGAGAATTGATTAAATAAAGAGTGTTTCAAATCGAACACAAGAAATATAAAATATAAACTAAAAAAGTTAGTTAGCTAAGTACATAACCTCACTTGATTTGATTTCACACAACACTTCAAACATCAATCCAAGACCACATCACAACGTCGTCAAGACAAACACGACCATTCCCTCTACCAAATCCTGTTCGTCATATCTCAAATTGATATGCCGATTCTCTTCTGCAACTCAACCACACCTGAACGAGACAGATCAAGCTCGGTTCTGAAACCCTATCCTGATCCTTCCTGTGTCTCACTCCTCATCCAAATACACTCTCACCATTTCTTCATTAGAAAGAAAATTCCCTTTATCTATCATGCGCCGTACAGAACTTCTTTAGTCTAGTAAAAATCCTCTCTCCGCACAAGTTACAGAAATAAATACCTTCAAATTACCGTGATTAAAACTGCTTACCTATCTGCCCTTTTTTCATTTTCTCTTTGTTTTACACCGATTCGATCCATCTATGAACGGAACAAACGGTCAACTTCTTCACTCACGTTTTCTTAAATAAATAAATAAAAATAAAAGACTGATAAGATCCTTGAGGATCACTCCGTCAACGGGGGCAGTTTTTGTACCACCGTGGAGGATTTCCGTGACAAGTGCGCTGATATTGTACCAAGGTCTGACCCCTAATTTCTCTTCTAATTTTTTTCATATTGGTAGATCACGACATTCGGATGAATTTCAAAGCCAGACTCACGCAATCGAATTCGGATGACCGGACGTCACGAGATTCAGTCAGGTTCATTTTACGGAACCCAACGCTCGACCTCCCAAACTAGTCCCCTATTCTTATGTCCCCCCCTTCCCTCATCGATGGCAAGTCCCAGAGGTTCTCAATCGTCCTGAATCCCCCGAGGATCCCGCAGTGGCTAGCAGTCCAGTTAGACAAGTACCCAATACGCTTCCGCAGAGATCACGTACCAAACCCCCTTGCAGATCATCCGGTTTTCTCCCATTGTCGAGCAATATCAAAGCCACCCCATCAACCATATCACCGCCAGCAAAAATTACTCGGACAAGGCTGTCCGAGGTGTTCTCGGACAGTGAAGTCCGAGTTGATCTCGGACCGTGGTTGACCGAGATTTTCTCATCTTGGTGTGCTCAGACTACCGCTGACCGAGATGAGAAAATCTCGATCAACCACAGTCCGAGATCAACTCGGACTTCACTGTCCGAGAACACCTCGGACAGCCTTGTCCGAGTAATTTTTGCTGGCGGTGTATAAGAAGATCACCCTCCCCATCTTGTTATCTAAGGAAAAATTGATAATTGATCAAGATACCTTCTGTCAACCTGATTGAGTGTCAAGAAGATACATCAATCTTGCGCTTCAGGCTGGCACATGCTGGACCACTATTGTGGAAAGCTAAATCTTAGGAAGCATATAAGAAGTCCTTCTCAACAATCACCTCATCTCACAGAATTTTCACAGGCAAGACAACTCACAAAGGGAACCCCTTGGCTTTTTCATAAATTGAGATAGAGTCCAACTTCAATTACATTTAAGAGGGAGAAAGTAGTTAAATTGGAATTGAAGGAACATAGTAATAATAATAATTTTTTTTTTTTTTTAAAGAAAAAAAGAAGAGAACTATAAATAAAAATACGTACGGGAGAATAAAATTGATATATAGACAAACGATTGAACCTAGTTTTAACTTACAAATAAATAAATTAGAAGTTTAACAACAGCAAGAATAAATAGAAGATTTATGTACCCAGTCCAACCAATTGAGTGTCAAGACCTATCAGCAGTTAAAAAGCTGTGATTAGTATGTTATTGACCTAGGCTAGTAAAGTATAACAACAAATTGCTGGTTGGTAATTCATTGAGCACTAAATGAACTGGGATGATATAAAATATAAATAATAAGAAGAAGAAAACACTCACCTAAATTGAAACAACTGTTCAAATACTAAGCAATGAACTGAAAAAACAAACTTAACAACAAAACCATTGACCCTAGAAACAAATGGGGAAAAAAAATCTGTTAGCTTGAAAAACATGCAATCAAATTATATACATTAAAAATAGAAATGAACACATGAAAGACTTACTAGTACTCAAGTTCAAGCAAGGTAGAGGCCTATAGATGTAAAGAGCAAGATCAAGGGTCATTGAGCCAAAAGTGAGACTAGGTGCCATCAGTTTGGAGATGGAGACCCAATGGATCACTGAGAAGTGATGAAAAGGTTCAATTGAGGTGGATATCAGAGGAGCAGTTGGGTTTAGTGAAGGTCAGTCTCAAAGGTGATGATGAACATAGATGAGGAATCAAGACCAATGATTGGCATCAGAGGTGTGCAATTGAGGATCAAGTTGAAATCAGCATGGTGCACCAAAATGTTCTAAAGAGATAGTTTATTACGAATATAGAGCAATACATCATCATGTAACATGAAAGAGACTAAGATAGCTTTTGATCAGTTTTTTTTTTTTTTTTTTTTTTTTTTTTGAAGCCTATGGTAAAATCTGATTTTTTAATTGGTGAAGAAAACTTAAAAGTATCAACATAGAAATTGTATGAAATCTGAAAAAAAAAAAAAAAAAAACCTGGTGTGGATAAAATGGGGTATTTTTTCTTTTTTATTTTTTTCTGTTGTGGTCTTGAGGCTCTACTATTATGCTTTTGTGGCTTGTGGTTTGATTTGTTGTAAGGGCTGATTGCAGAATAGGTGGATTTTGGTGGGGATGGTTTTTTTTTTTTTTCCCCTTCATTTTATAAGTTTTCTGTGGAGGTTAATAAAGTGGATTACTGCAAGGTCCCTTGTTCTATTCACAGTTTTTTTTTTTTTCTTTTTGGGGAACACATATAAAGTTGTTCTCTGGTTCTTATTCCTGTCTATATAAGCCAGCCAAGTAATTTTTTTTCCTCTTTGGGCTGTCAGATATGAATTAAAGCATAAGCACAGTGTCTGTTGCAGGAAAACAAAATGATGAGGGGGGGAACCTATTTAGATAGTCAGTTAATCACCACAAGACTCCTAAGACACAACTGTGAGGTTTGGGCAGACAAACCTAGATAACAAGGAAAATTAAGAGATGTGAACAATCATATGAGAGAAAGATAAAAATGGTATGTAGTTAATGAGTGTGTTCTACCTATAGTCACAGTGAGATTTATATAAGGTATCAGTTAGGGGTATCTCAAAGCTTATTGGCTTGAGTAAATGGTGATGTTGACTAGTAACTATATGAACATGAATACAGAGATTAAGCAGAAAGATATAGAGATATCAGGAGTTAGGATCATGTAACAGGGTATAGGAGAATAAATAATAAGAAGGATATAAGTGGAAAAATTATGTTATGTACAGTTCTTCAATCACAAGTGATGAAGAACCATATCTGATATTAGTGAATTTGATTTATTAATAGATGGATGAATTAGGTTAAGGATACAGTTTGGTGTGAGAGTGTGAAGAAGTGTTTGACTGGATATAGACATTGTCTGACATCTGTAGCTCACATCACCCATGTGGCAGGGATTCTAATCACCCACATCTAGGGCCATATTTGGGTTTTCCCCCAAAAAAATGGTCTCAAACTCATGTTTAACCTAAGGATGGCCTGCACATGTAGCACTCCCCCTTGATATCTATCTCATCAAATACAACAGTTTCCTTCATACCATGAATCATCTCTTGCCCCATATGAGGTTGAGTTCAGGCTGAGTGAGATAGGTAGTGGATGGGTTGAGTAAAACATAAAGTGGATTTAGTCCCTTGTGGCTAACAACTTTTCTCATTTCATATGCTGGGATCTACAAGGAGCACTTTTGTGACAGAAATGTAAAGCTTGGAGAGCCCTCAATGGTGGTGATGGGATATCTGGACACAGTGAAATAGTTTTTCAGTTTTCAGTGATATGATTAATAGTAAGAGCTTTGTTAAAATTAATTAGTCCTGTTAGTGTCAGAGTGTTAGTTATCTTAGGATTTATAGCTGTTATGTCTGAATCAAGAGACTTTTGAGCTATTGTGCTCTGTGTTTGTGTTTTATGTGCACTTGTTTGATTTCATATCCAATAGAAATTTTTCCAGGATCTGTTTTGTAGTCTTTGGACTTGAAACCAGAAGAGTCATAAAAAATTGTGAAGGCCTTTCAGTGTTACTGATTAATATATTTGAATTTTTTTTTTTTTTCCTTTCATTCATCCTCTGCCACTAGCTTAGCACTACCAGAGTTCCACAACAGGAGAAGTCTGTCAGTGTCAGGAGTCAGGGTTATCCAGAAGTCTATTAGACTGGAATCTGGAAAACCACATGCTTCCTGAGGATACAAATGTTTAACAAGTCAAGTATTGACTTACTAAATCATGAGATTATGTAACTAGTAATAGAATAGACAAGAAAAATGATTCTGAGGGACTCTTCAAACAAGGCAATCTGAGTTGAACAGTGAGAGAGCTAAAAGAACTAAAATTCTTGAGACTAGATATTAATGGATGATAACTAGGGATAAGTAAGTAAATGATTGAATTGATAAAATGTAATGAATATGTGAAATAACATAAGAAGATGGACAAGTATTTATAGAGAACCTGAGAGAAAGAGATACAAGACAATAAGATCAAAAACCACAAGAGATTCAACTAGATCCATCCAATCACAAATGAGTGACTAATCAAATAGTGATGTAATGAGAAGAGAAATCCACAAGCAGTACCAATTACCAATGCTGTTATTTATAAAATGAAGGGTTATGACCCCTGGTCTGAGCTCTGGACCTTCTGTCCTCCATTCCACCAGATGGGCAGTGCCTGTTAGTCTGCTTTGATATCAATCAATACTCATTTTCCCAGGCAATTTTCATTGTTCCCAAGAGTGTGTGGTACCATCCTTGGCTGAAAGAAAGAAAATCCAGACCCATTCAACTTGTAATTGCTATCCTTATCAGCAAAATTGAATTTTCCATCAAACAATCTTCCAACTACAACAACTTGCCCTTGGAATAATTTCCTGTCAGTAGGTTCTGCAGGCTTCACTGCCACCCAATTTGCCTTGCAGTACATCATGTGAGGCAACTATGATGGTAGTGCTTGCTTTGAATTGGCAAGCTAGTGGTTTCCATTGCATGCGCAAATATGATCTCTCAAACTTGATCAGGAGAAGTTCACTTGTTATCTTAAACTGCTCTACAGATGCCAAGTATCATCTTCCATATAGAAAATATGACTTGCTTGGCCAAATTTCCTGGGTTGTAATAATTTCCTGCAAGCCTTCTCCTTCCAACCCACTTTTCCTACTTTCCAAGTACACAAAGAAGCCAGACAAGAACTTTCTCTTTACTCACTCTAGTTACTTTACATCAACACTAATTACCCATCAACAAAAATCTGGTCTGACTCTCAAGTGGTCAGTGGCACATGTTTGGTGGCACCAACCCCTTCAAGCTTCTGTGTGCAGGCTAGCACCCAAAGGGGGGGGGGGTGAAGATTTCTTTAAGGGCACAGGAGCCTTGGGAAAACCTAGTTGGGCAAAAATCCCTCTTTTTGCAAGTATAAAAAGGGCACTCATGAGTTTCCCACTTTCAAAAATGTGTCACTCCCTCCATACCCCTTGTAGGTTAAGATGCAGAACCTTCTACTTGGTCTGTGATCAATCTCTTTGACCCTCAAAAAAAAAAGAAAAACATCTTTTTTATTCTCTTTTTGTTATTCAATGTAATATGTTTTCTGAAACATTTTCAGGTGCTGCACTGTAGGCAACCCTTCTTTGCATGCACCTTTTGGGCCAAAAAATGCTGCATGACATCACTGCCAAGATATTTGTATCGGATGGGCCTATCCGATGTTCTATCACCCCAAGATATGC
>MU167225.1:247123-274220 GCA_015951145.1 Cronartium quercuum f. sp. fusiforme G11
GACACCATATTGCAGTGTAATTCCATCGCACCTAATCCTACTGACACTGCATCGCATATCTTGGGGTGATAGAACATCGGATAGGCCCATCCGATACAAATATCTTGGCAGTGCATCACCAACATGCTTGCATCACATGAAGGCATGCTATGTGACATAGCATGCCTCCATGCAATAGAACTATCCTGGAATGTTCAGTGTGGGCATGATGAAAACAACAGCCACTGTTCACCTGATGCGACTCACAGCCCTGTCTGGATATCCAAAATCTTGACAATTGGGCCACTAGCTTTGCACTGGCAGGAAAACCACACTCTTGCAAGCTAGCATGAACCACCACACAATCCAGAACTCTGGACACTAGTCATCAGCAGATTTTGAATCCACATCCATGGAAACTGTGTCCTGGCCATGCCTGATCTTTCAACCAACAGTCTTTGCATTTGAACTCATATCAGAGCTAGTCTTGTTTTTGGAAATTAACATATCCAAGCAATTGAATAATAATAATGAATAGAAAAAAACTTTGTGTGAAATCAAAGGCAACATGTATCAAAATGCTCAATAGAGACTATCTGTAATGATCTTTTTTTTTCTTTTTTCCTTTTTTAGTGGAATTAAGAGGCACACAAAAAAAATGGAAAAAAAAAATCAAGTTAGAATTTTAAAAATCATTGAGTTTTTTTTTTTTTAAATTGAGTCCAAAAAATTCTGAAAAGAATTTAGGTTCTCAAAAAAGAACAGAAACTTTAGAGAGAGAACAACCCCCCCTCCAAAAAAAAAAAAAAAAAAAAAAAAAAAAAAAAAAAAAAAAAAAAAAAACAGGGTTCCAGTATATATATATATTAAAATATATAGTCAAGGTCAGATGATAAAAAAAATTGATACTAACAACATATCCCTTAGGAACATGATCAATGTCATCCCTGATGACTAGTTAGTGTACACAATCCCACAAGATTCTCCACAGGAAATCCATTGAAATACAAACATGATCCTAACATGGTTATACAACTATATGCATACCAAAGGCTAAGAAGTACTTACCTCTCAAGCTCAGTATTGAGAGTCACACATGGAAAGATAAAAACATATTACAATGGAGGAAAAATAAATATCATTTCAAAAGCATACAACATGGTGTTTCAACCCCTCTAGAGAGGGAAGGAGGAGGAGCTGTGTGAAGACTATATAAACCCTCCCCCCTCCTCTGAGCCCTTGGTCTCAGTTCCCTTTCCTCATCTTGACAACCATCACCCAACTTGAACAACAGCACAAAATTGAGAATTATCCTTATGGAATTATGCTCAATAGTGCCCTGTTCCATGGGGTAAAAGTAAAAAAAAAGGTCAAACACTACAACACTGGTCATCTTCAATACTTGCATACCTTAAGTAGTCTCTTTGATTTCTAGAGATCCCTAAAAATTTATAGGAAAAAAAAAAAAAAAATTACTACCTGAAAGAAAGTATCAAAGAGATCAGCCAAGTATCTATTATTTGCCTTTTAAAGGCTATAGCTATATATATATATATATATAATAGTCTTGATTGAGCCTTGAAAAAAAAATTAAAAAAAGGGGGGAAAACTCCTTAATCTCTATAACTGAAGTTCTTATGAACAATTTACCTCAAACACAAAGATTAGTGGGAACATCTAGAATAACAACCCTCTCTTTATAAGGAGCTCAACTAAAACTCTATTCTACACCTGGGGGGGGCACCAGTTTAGACTTGACAACATTAGTTACAACAGGGTTGAAAGGTTCATCAGTTGATCTTCCCTTGTTTGTAGGTAAGATCTTAACCTCAAAGAAGTTCAACCCTGACCATGTTGACCTTGAGCCTGGTAAAATGAATGGCTGACAAAGCATTTTTCTTCTTTAAAAAAAAAAAAAAACCCCTGAAACACAAACCAGAGCATTTTAAAGTGCTTCATTGTGGTAGAACTATCTTTTAAGAATTTTTTTCTCTCACCACCATCATCAGATTTTAAATGTTCGTGCCAAATGCTTTAAAAAAGGGCTATCAAGATGTGTGTCCAATGATTACATTTACTGTGTCTTTAAACAGGATTTTCAAGAGAATGAATTCAAAGAATGGAACGTATATGGTGATATGAATCAATTTGATACTTTTCCATCAAGAAGGGAAAAGAAACTATGAATGATAGAAAGATTCAATAGGTCTTGTGAGGATCTGCTGGTTTGATGAAGACAAAGAGAGCTCTGGAGGACGGTAGATACTATATGTATAGAGAAACTCATGTTTAATGTGATTGCCATCAATGTAAGATAGCTGCTATCTAGCACAAGCACAGGCTCCAACAGAAAATTATGAAGTGCGAATAGTTGTACTTTACAAAAAGAAGAGCGAAAATGAAGTTTGAAAATTAGCTCATGAAAGCATATTATGACATGGACTGATTTATGTGTGTAGCCAACTATAAGAAATACAAATATTCGTACAACGGGCATGGATGAAGATGTAGAAGACGCCTGAACGATCATAGACTAATATGTTTCCTCTAACTATGTATATGCTACTCTCAACCAAGCATTCTCACAAGCAAAAAGAAGAAAAAAATTCATCAAAAATCTAAAATTGTACTCGTTTGTAAAAACAAAAAAAGTCCAACAAAACCGTATGAGAACGAAACAAAATACTCGATACGTGGAGAAAGATATACGAAGAGATTCATACGCATACGTTGGAGAGGGATAAGAAAAATAAAGAAAGAAAAGAAACTGTTCAAAGTGGAAGGTCTTCTTCATCTTGTTCATCTCGTAACATTACTTCTACTTCACCTGGTCTACCATTCTCGTTCGCTCTTGCTTGTTTAAGGACTTCCTCTACAGTACTCAAGATATGATCTGTGCGAGTGTTTCCCAAAAAGAACCGTGATTCAAATCAGTCCTTAACCCATCCGTTAACAAGTTCCACACACACCTTTACCGACGATCGCAACAATCCCAGCTCGTTCGAAAAGTATTAGGCGAGTAGGTTTGACGTGACAGATCCAAACGTCCACATCTCGGTTGCGATACTCTAAGAGAATATCTTTAAAGATCTGGATTGCTGATACATCCATCTTCTCTACATCACCGAGGTGGAAGACTAGCATCCTTGTCGCATCCCTTTCTCTAGCATCAGAAGGGTGTCTACGTCTGTAACCGACTATGATTCAATCCATCCTTTGATCAGTGTTATTTTTTGATTTGGACAAACAGTCGGAGTCTGTAAAGAGAAAGAGGCTCACACATCTCAAGTCTTCTAAGACGTTCTTTAAGTCCACCTGCATTAGCAAAACTTAAAGATTCTCGTATCTTAACTACTAATACACCTGGAATCTCATCTTCAGTTTCATTCTCATCTTCCATCTTTCTAGGATCGATTGGTTCCCAAGTTTGTGAAATTGGATCTTTTCCTAAAATCCTAACTCTCATTGCTGTCGCGTCTTTAATTGTTAATACCATACTCACTGCTACTGACATTATAATACCCGTCTTGACTTCATATACTAATGTGATTAAAAAGGTAAACTAGAGAAAACAACCAATTTCCTGTCTTGTCAGTCAAACTTTCTCCTCTTCTTCATCATCATCATCAACAACAACAACAACAACAACAGAAAAAAAAAGAAGTTGAGGAATTTAATCATTTAACTTACTGTCATAAGTGCCAATTCAGTGTAACCTCTCAATTTCCAAAAGAAAGCAACATCTTCAGGAAGTTCTGCAATTAAGTGAAATACTACCATTGTTACCACTACGGCTAAGACGCAACGTGGAAGGAAGAAGAGGTAGTCAAGTAAGAAATAAGTTGCGAAGAGGATCGTCAGACCGGTGATGATTGAAGCCATTGGTGTACGCGCTCCAGTGGAAGCGTTGAGTCTGCTGCGAGTAATCGAACCGTAAGCTTGATCAAATAAAACCGGAAGAGAGAAGAGAGCGTCAGTCTGAGTGTGTCTACAAACGAAAGCGCGACTACTCAAAACAGATCCCACTAGAGGAAGTATGGGATCGAAAAACCCTAGTTGGTCAGGGGCGGCAAGACCAGACCTCGGGTGGGCCTAGTCTATCGCTTTCAATCCGAATAGGTGGGGATGGTAGAGTGAAATTTTCAAAGAAGAGTGAAGTACAGACCAGGCATATCCCCGCTCACGAACGAGCTCACGATATTAGCTGCGCCTAGTGCCACGAGTTCTCGATTAGGACTAATAGAGTAATGAAATCGAGCTGATTCTCCTTTAGCAGCAACGATTGAATCAACGAAACCACATATACAAATGGTAATAGCGGTTCCCAGTGAATCTTTCATGAGTTTCTTGTCGAGTGCCTTCCAAGGGACCGCTAATTTAACTTGATTTGCATGAATTGAACCAACTACGGCCACGCCATGCTTATCCCAATCAAAGACGTCGGTCAGACCCGCAGCTAGTCCGGCGATGATTAATATCTCAGGTATGTATTTTAATCCGGGCATCTTCGTGTGACAATATGAGCTTCTCTTTAAAGTTCGGATCGAGAGTAAGGCACCGAAGCTAACGAGACTGATGAGACAGCTCAATCGATGACTCGATCCTAAGTTTTTAAGGGTCCAAATTAACTTCTCGATCGCTCCTTCGGATGAGACACCTTGTGTAGATTCGAGCCCTGAGAGACCAAGGATAGGAATGAGTTGTTCGATAGCGATTACAATCGCGATCGCTGATACGAAGCCACGCAGGAGAGCACGGGACAGGATGGCGTCGAGAAATCCAAGGCGGAAGAAACCGAAGAGGAAAGTGATGAGACCTGATTGGAAGGTCAGGATCGTCGAGATCATGACCGCCAGCTGACGAAGTTCATCCTCTGTGGGTGGCGCAAGACCGGGCGCGGTGTGTTGTTGACGGTGTTGTACTACTTGACGAACGAGCTGACCCACAAGCAGCGAGAGTGCTGCCTCTGGCCCCAGAGACACATGGCGACCAGTACAAAGTAGAGGATAAGCGATGGCTGGGATCGCGGCAGAGAAAAGGCCTAGGATATAAGAAAAGCAAATGAGTGATAGGCAAAGATGGGAAATGAGATTGAAAGGAAGAACACTGACCATTGATGGAGGGAATCCCAGCAAGTTGAGAGGCATATCCAATAGACTGAGGGATCAGAAGACAGGCAAGGGTTACACCTGCGACAGCGTCATTGAGGAAGTCAGATGAGGAGTAGGATGGGATCCAATCGATAGCTGGGACATAATATCTGAGTCGATTGAGAGCCTTTCTTAGTTTTGGAGATGGTTGCTTGAGAGACGAGGGCTATTTAAACAAAGTGAGAATCAGTCAGTCGCCAGCAACACCAAAGTGAGATGTTAGGATGGATGGATGGAGAGTGTGCTTACGTTTGAGTGACCGAGCAAGAGTGGTGTGGTTTGATGAGCTGAAGTTGATGATGATGGTGCCATCTTGAATTTAAATCAACTAAAACTTTAAAAACTTCATCCAACTTCTGGTCTTTCACATAAATTCCACACACGCCCTACAGTCCAGACTACAGAATTAATTGAGCTACACACAACCACAACAGGAACTGCACAACTGAGTGAGATCAGGAATGAGCGGCCAAGTTGAACACGCGGTGTATCATCTCTACATGGAAAACTACTTTCTAAAATAAAACACGTTCATGATCCCATTTTTCTGCCTTAGAGTCTATCTAGTTCACGAACCTGGGTTCCCTTTGTTCATCGGTTTACGACGCTTGTAGTGGACTCCCAATATGGAGCAGATAGTTTTATTGATAGGAGGACCTGATGTTGAAGTCCACAAGCCTACCACCAGCTTTTGCGACGGTTGTGAGAATCGGCTTTTGGTAGAGAGGAAACAACATATGATTTCATTTGTGATTTGTAATAATCTCCAGCCTTTTGCTTTCAAAGAAAAAAAATGTGTAGCTCAATCACACTTTGTTTACTTCATTAGGAGCTTTATGAGAACTCTTCGAGAGATGAGGATGAACTCAAATCTCATCATGGGGCTGGTTCACATTTCAACAGAGACCTCTGTATCAGTATTAAATGTGAAATGCTCAAAACCTTTTTTTTGGAAGGGGGGGGGGTTGTACAAATTCACCATATGGAAAGGTCATATGACATCAATGGTTGTCTTGTGAAGCAGACCAGCATCTGTTGTCTGTCTTTGTTGGATGGACATCTCAAACTTAACATTGGATGTGTTCATCCAATTTAACGATGCCTATTTGGTTTACTTTGGTATTCTAGTCCTCCCTCTACTCCAGCCATAACACTTTCAAGGGAGTTGCTTCAAGTTTGGAGTATCTCCTTGTACTGCGGTGACCACACTCTAGTCTGTCTCAATGGCAGACTAAAGAACCATTGTCAGATTTGATATAACTGCAGTACATAGAAACCTATGGCTGGCAATACTCGTACCACTCCTCTCAGTTTTGTGGGGGCAGTTTGATGATGACATTGCAGGTGCAACATACTTACCCTATGAAAAGTTTGCTCAAAGCACTACCATTGCAAACCCCTTGGATATCAAAATATGATGGTGCTCCCAGCTAATTGTGATGAGAGTGGAGAGAGGCTTTAAGTCCCACTGCAATCTTTGCCAAAATTCAGTAACAGACTGTGCTTTGGATTCCAAGCACCCACAAGGGAACCATTTTTGTGGTTCACAGTAGAGCACTTTAGGTGTTGTAGTACAGATGTTGGCAGTTAGATCTACTCATAAGATATCAGAAACATATATTTCCAGCCAGGAATTTTTGTCCCTATGGAATACCCACAGTTCACACCTCCAACATATTCACATCACATCCAGTCATGCTGCTCAACATAGCATGGCTTGATGCAATGATATTGGCCATTTCCCAAGGAACCATTAGAAAAATGACCATTTGCATTGCATCTGGGAATGCTACTCAATGACCTATCATTGAATTGCATCTGGACATGCTATGTTGAGTAGCATACCCAGATGCAATGCAAACATGTGAAAGATAGTAAGAGGTAGTGGTTAAGCACTGCAAACTCTGTTACACTTCATGCCTTGGGGAAATCTCACCTGATCATTTTGATAAAATGAGGAAATGACTGATGAGGAGAAATTTCTTTGAGCCATGTCATGTCAGTCAGCATACCTAGGAGTAATAAAGTTAGGTTTAGAGTAGTGATATATATAACAAGGATCAGGTGTGTACATTCCGTGGTGTGACAGGGAAATATATATACATGAAGAGATATTACACTTGAATTCTAGCAATCGGTTGGTGGGGTCAAGCTGTCTGACGGTTGTTCTCCAGTTTTGTGACAAGCCAAAAAAATTTTGAACTCGATGAGTCTTTGGCTTCATTTTTTTACAATATGGTTCAGCAAGAGAAATCTATGAGCATTAACACATATGTCAGAGGGGTTAGGATTGAAGTATAGGAAGGAGTTCATCTTTCCATTCTACCATGCCTCAATAATGTCACCATCAAAATGTGCCTCAAGAATATCATGAAGAGGCTCCTAATCTTTTTTTTTTTTTTTTTTTTTCATATATAGGCCAAATGAAATAACATCATGAATAGGCCAAAAAAAAAACAAAGATAATATTTCATTCATACTGTAATAGGTGTACTTGATTTGTTCAGGGACTCTGCATTTTAAGCTTGAAGAATGAAAATTGGTACAAAGACCCAAGGAGAGAAACCACTTTTTGATACGAATTACCTATAATCAAATGACCAATCCAGACCACACGCTTATGAAAATTGCTGTTTAGTTCCCCCTGACCTTTTTTTTTTTTTTTTTTTTTTTTCAAGACAATGATGATGACTTTTATGTAACAAGATAATAACTTACCTATTTCAACGGCCAATTGATTTTTTTTTGGATCATAGGTAATAAAACAACACACACACACACACACACACACACAAGTTCAAAATCAAGGCCTCTACAACTAGATAAGTGCTTTACCAAGCAGAACAACTCTCTCTTTCAAAAGTTATACATACCATCCATAATTCTACTTTGAAGGCCCACCCCTTCACCAAAAACAAAAAAACAAAAAAAATCAGCCACATGATCTCTTGTACGTACCGTACCGTACCTAACTCACGACGTCGGTAACATATGGATCCACTCCAAGAGTAATCGGACAAAAACCTGTCAAAGGAAAGTCACCGATTAGCCTCAAAAGGCCCTACTGACCCCCTCCCCCCCCCAAAAAAAAACGGCTGCTGCTGATCAGCTGCTTTAGCCTCTACCGGGTGTTGGCATACACAATCTCATATACAGCCTCACAAATCAGTCCGGATCATCTTTCTCTCTCTCTTCCTTCTGTCAATGTTATTTCGTACTTATGCACTATACGATAGTCATGTCCACGTGTCTACCTCTGAAATCCTGCTCTCTCTTTCTCTCTCCTGATTCCGACCGTCTACTGTCTTGTGCTGTATTCATGTGTTTCTCTTTTAACACACCGCCCGCAGGTAGCTATTACTGGCTAGAATCCTAACGAACTTTTATCAACCCCAAGCCCGATTGTGATACCTCTCGAACAGTCACCAATCTCCTGAGGGTTTTCCCTATATGAGATTAAGTAACCCATTTAAAATTTAAATTCAAATAAAAAGAGTTCAAAATGAATGACTTGGAAAAAAAAAAATAACCCCCAAAAATGTAGCGCACACACATTGAAACTTCACCGGAAGCGAAACTCATCAATGTCTGCTTCCTGATTTATTAGGCTTGTGGTGGTTGAGTGATGTAAAAAGAAAGACGAATCAAGAAAAAAGTCCGTCTGCTAAAAGTAAAGACAGATGGATGGGTCGATATATAGAGCTAGCTACACATATACCAAGAAAACAGCAAGCCAAAAACCCGAAAAAGTAGAATAAATCCCTAAAATCAAGAAAAAAAAACCAAAGGTGAAATAGATACCAAACAAATCAGAAAAAAAAAGTTGACACCAATGTTACTCTAAACAAAGGCGAAAGAAGATGTGAAAAGGATTGTTGGAGGGTGCCATGGGTCGAATTTTGGGGAGGTTGAGGGGTTCTTGTAGTTGATCTCAAAGAACCGAATGAGGGAGTCCTCAACACCACCTCAAGTCCAAAGCTGAGAGGGAGTGAGAGAGGGGCCATCCAGCGGCCAAGAATGAGCCAGAGTGAATCGGTTGTTTGCTAACTTCTTCTTCATCAGCACCATCGATCATACCCCAATCTACAAAAATGGACAAGAGCACAAAGATTTTAGTTTGACGCAATTCATTCATGTCCCACTCAAACATGCCCAGTAGAGGGGTTGTAGTAGTAACACTGCTCAACTGAGTTTACCCATCGCCACATTCCACGCAACAAGGGCCTCCAAGGTTTCGTAGCTTTCTCTTCGACCGCCTTCGTTTTCCATATCTTTGTCTAAACCCACTTCATCCCAATCGCCTCCCAACATTCGCCCCGCGCTCACCAGCGCACCTCTAGCCTCAGCCGCGAACCCAAGACGCATGAGGGCCTCGGCCCTGTAAACAGCTGCCCTGGCTCGCCAGCAGCGGGCTGCGGACCGGTCGCCCATCAAGACCGTAGCCTCTCCTGCGCAAACCGCCGGGGCTTGATCGCGGAGCATGAGCAATCGAGAGGTCTGGGCTATGTAGGGCCAGTCTTCAGGTCCGAGACCGAGAAAAGCCGTACGTTGCAACGCATTCACCTTGGCTCGCGTCTCGGGGTCAATCGTTGGCGGAGCTGAGGCGGACGGGGAGTCAGGAAGTGACTCGGAGTAGATTGCGATAGCAGAGGGGTTGGCGGGACTGGAGGGGATAATGAGACCGAGTGAGGGAGACATGATTGGATGAAATCAAGGTTGTGATAATAAGGGGGTGATGGACAAGACAACAAGGGTAATTGGGTGAATTATATATTTTTTGTTTTTGTTTTGAGGGTTGAAGTTGATGATGGTGGTGAAGAGTGAGAGTGTGAATGGAGGGATGGAATGAAGGGTGAGGACAACGAATTTAAATAAATAGACGAAGGTCAAAACGAGAAAGGCCCCCCAAAAACCTAAAAGGATTGATAAGTCAATTAAATACTTTGTACTTACTTGTCGTCAGTCACGGTCACCAACAGACCGCGTTCGAGTTTGAGTTAATTGAACCCGAACCGGTTCAGGATACATACCCGAGCTTGGTGGGTACATCATTCCGTTGCGGTCCTTACCGAACACCTGACCTTTCGTATGACCACCGTGGTTTCAGAATTCTGGTTCAAATCTGCTGGGTGTGGGCGAAGAGCTCTGACAAGGAGAACGTTCTTCTCAAGAACACCAAACTGAACAAATTAGAATAGCAGCACCGCACATGTGTACATACATAATAACCCCAATGGTTTAGGATCCTATGTATGTACCTTTCCCTGGAACAGCCAACAGGGTTTTACTAGTGAGGAACAACATTAGTGTGTTTAATAGCGTTACGGGTTCAGTAATTTAAATATATATATATATATATATATATAAACACGTGGTCCGATTGAGTTGGTTTTAGAACAGCCCGCAAGCTGTATTGTGTTCTATAAATTTGGGGTATCTCTTAAGTACTCGTCTGGGTAAATCGATTCCTGTCTGAACTTTCAAGTTTGCTCACAAATCATTTCATGACTATGTACTTAAGTATTTGTTTATTCGATTCAATTCATAAATCCCATTCCTTCATGGTGCGTACATACATCACTTGCTGTCATTTTACATAAAATTGAGCTATTAGCTGGTCCCAATGTTCCCGTGCGAAACGATTGATTTAGAGTTCAGGAATTGTGTCAAGTTGTGGAATTGAACCAAATTGACGACCAAAAGCCTGTTGTGTGGCACACGTTTCCAAAAAAGAAAAAATATAAAATGGTTTTGGTCTGCGGTCATGGTTAGTTTTTTTTTTTTTTATGGTCTTGTGGCCAGATACATAAGCACCTGAGCCTATAGTAGGTACACCACTGCGGCACAGTAGCCCAGCCCTCGCTCCCAGCTCCCTCCACATCTTCGTCGTGGTTGAACCCTGGAAGGATAGGCTGAGCGTGTGCTACAACAAATGGGACCAAACACCCAAACAACCAAAGGCAATTGGAGCCGCGGTGATGTTGCTATGCTCTAAGGGGCACACTTCACGCGGGAATAATGCTGTACCAATTCAAACCTTACAGTTTATGTGTGACCATACGGATGCGGTGCAGCTCCATGTCGATGTTCGTCACCACTACATATATACATACATACTTCCATCGACGAACTTGGGCGTCTTGGTGCATGATTAAGGCAAACGGGAAGCCGACCTTGGAAGTTTGATTGGACTAAGCGAGAAAGACGACTGACTCGTAAACGGTTGACCCCCATGACTTTGACCAAGGTCAGACTCTCAATCATTGAAGCTTGTTGGGATAAGCAACAGCTGCGAAGGGGAATGGTCTTGCAAAAATTTTGGTTGACAATTTTGTCAAGTTTTGTCCTAGTCAGTTACATACCAACTCTATCTCGAGTATGTAGCGAACCGTGATCGGTTTGAAAAGAAGATCTCTTTGCAACTACATACATAGGTCGCTTTTCTTGCGCAAAAGTTTGAGGATAAAGACCACTATACATAGTATCCTGGATACATTCAAACTTTACTTGTAGTGGATTGGCTCACTAGCGACCAGGCCAACCACCATCATTTTACTTACGCTCAGGCCTATTGAGTTATACATACTATGTAGCTTTTGAGCATCATTGAGCAAATTAGGTCTGGTACCTCCTCTGAAAATTATTCTTTGGACTAGCGCCCAGACCATTAAGGTAACACCGCGAGGGGGCTTTGTGTAGGACTTCATCTCAGAAATCCCGTTTACTGACCGGGAGAGCGTTGAGGGTTCGATGGAGGATGACTGTGTGGGTCTGCTTAGAGTCGTCGAGGCCTCTGAGGAGGGACTTGGAGTATGTAATAAGTTACGACATTTGAACGCTAAGAGCATGTGAGTGAACCGACATCACGTGTTTATCATCTCGACCGATCAAATCATGAGCCTCCTTCATCGCCAACATCGCCTTACTGACAGTCGTCGTCCACTCTTCTTACAGTTGTACATATCATACTTACATCCTTTTCATCCGCTAATCGGTTAGACTTTAATCCCCTGAATTCTTGACCCCATTTCATTCATCTCTTCTCCGCTATCTATCTTATGTATGTAAGTCCAAAGTTCTGTAACAACAAAACGTGATCGCCCCCCCCCCCCTTCGACAGAATTTCTTCCCGTTTGACATGTGAGAAATGAGTTACTTACTGTAGATTTGAGAAATGTTGTCACTGGCTCTTCACTGATGGTCCGCGTGTGACCAGCCAGTCTCAGTGAAGAGCCGGTGACAATATTTTTCGAAACTACAGTACATCTAGAAAGTTATTTATATATATATACCTTTTTTTTTTCTTTATCCTGTCCAGGATTTTGGTTACGACTTGTGACTTTTTTGATGTACATATTGTACATACATACATACATACTTTTGGTGAAAGGCCAACAAAAACGTCACCAGCCAGCTGAGGATGGATGTAGATAGCCACAAGCTTTTTCTCTGGAAAGCCAGTAAGTAGCAAGGTGTATACATTGTGTATATTGTCAAGTTTTAAAGCTTTATATGTACATACCTCGCCAACCTTGAAAAGAGGATGACATCAGACAAAGCTCACATGGCTGGTTATATAATAGGCAGAAAGCGCAAACCTGGCCGTACAATGTATCCGTTGGATACACAAGCCGTGAGAAAGGAACCCGCCTGCATGAAGCGAGTGTATACGCCTGAGGCCTATCACAGACTATGCCCAACAGCTTGAATCACATTTCAAGCCACCTTTCACTTTCGGCTGGGGATGTCAATCGTTTGAACCCCACCACCCGACAACCCAGCCGGTCCGATCAATTCGAAGGGGTCCTCTGAACTTCTGTCCTCCCGGCCCTGACATCACCTCCTCGCTGGCGGTCCTCCTTTCGATATCACCACCAACATGCTCCTACCCAGTTGTGCCTCCTCGGGGACCACTCAATGCAGGCCGGGGTTCATAAGGTGAAAAAACGACAGCCAGTCAGAATTAGACATCGAGGCCGATACCAATTTGAAGCAGATGAAGACAGAGAAGCAAAGCAGAAAAGGACCGGCCAGACACAGCCCGGTGGTCATGTCACCAAACTGCGTAGCCATGGCACACAAATCTCACGGCTCAGGCCAGGTCACGCTGACCCAGTGAAAGGTGGGTCAAACCAAACCTTTTTGGACAGGTTCAACCCACAAACTCCTTCGAAATAGAAGCCGGGGGTGATACCGAGCCTGTATCATGCTCGGTATCGACCTTTTAAGCTCCCGGTCCGGTCGGGAGCTTGAGCACACAACAAGCAATTGGCGAGGGGATTTGCTGCATAAGCGACAAATTCCCTTGTGTATGTGCTTAAAACACGGGTTGATGCAGGTTTTTGACACCTTTTGCCGCCTCAAACCCGACTCCATTTCATCTCTTACTTATGTACACTTCTCGAGATTACTATCTCTAGGTCTCCCTAAACCTTATGGTTCCTAGAAGACCAGTGTGTGGGGTGTAATGTAACAATCCCAGGTCTTGTGTATTTCCATGATACACGTCTGGTGTTGTTACTAGACATAATAAGAGACTGTTAGAGTTTTTAAACAATATGATTTCACAAATTAAGGTGATGGGTTATATTTCCCCCCATCATCTGGTTCTTTTTGTTCTAGATGGGTGGGATGGGAGGTTTTTGAGAAACTTAACATAACCATCAATGGGGTGTATATTTTATAGTTCATTCTATCTGGGGATAAGCTTTGAGGTTATGTTAAGTTTGGATATTTATTTAATTGATGAAGATGAAAGTAATCGATGAAATGACAAAGATTGTAGAGATGAGGAATTAGAGGGACAAGATGGGGATCCTTAGGTTACATGGTTATAAGGATCTTGCCTTTTTACAATTGTTTGCTGGTTGACTAACCAGGCCTTGGTTCAGAAGTAGTTGGTATTTAATTTTGAGACCATGATTACTATTTCTACTTAGCTTCGGGTTGGACTGGTTCAGTTAGGTATGTCTATTAGAATTCGGAATTGTATGTTTCACTTTCCTTTCACACCAGATCAAATGTTAGAATTCAGATTTGTATGTTTCACTTCCCTTTCACACCATCCCAAAATGACATGGGTAACTTTGTTCATCTCACTATGATAAACCTAGTATATCACTCACAGTTAATACTGACAGACATTCCGCAGCACAAGGAAAACTCTCCCTCATCAGTCTTTTCTTTCTGGATTGATCAGGTGAGAGTTTTCCTTGAGTGTGGAAGCAGAGCAGAGTTTGTGTATCTTAACAGAACCCTCCTGCTCTCTGTCAGGTGAGTCATTTGTTTCTCTCTCTTTTGCTTTCTTTTGGATTTTTCAACCCTGGAGCCATGTTTCTTTTCATCTCCCTTTTGTCGGAAGTTTGGCTCTATAGTGTGTATCTTAAATCAATCAAAAACTCATCAGGCTTTTCTTTCTGGATTGATCAGGTGAGGGTTTTCCTTGAGTGTGGAAGCAGAGCAGAGTTCATGTATCTTAACACAACCCTCCTGCTGTCTGTCAATGTCTTAGGGTCTATGATAAATGGCCCACTTGTCCTTCCCTCACTGCCAAGATATTTGTATCGGATGGGCCTATCCGATGTTCTATCACCCTGAGATATGCGATGCAATGTCAGTAGGATTAGGTGCGATGGAATTACACTGCAATATGGTGTCAGAGCATTAGATACCGATAGTAATTCCATCGCACCTAATCCTACTGACACTGCATCGCATATCTTGGGGTGATAGAACATCGGATAGGCCCATCCGATACAAATATCTTGGCAGTGCCTACATGTACTTCAGACTTGTGTGCATGGACTTTCACTACCTCTGTTGTGCCTCCTACGGAAATTCTCAATTTAGGACGGTATTGGGGGCCTAAACTAAACTTTCTTAATAGTTTCCTACCACCATATGGCCAGGTTTGCGCTTTCTGCCTAATATGTACAGCTGATAAAGCATTTGTTGAACACTTTTTCAAAAAATGTATCACTGGGGTTAGGGTAAGGAAGAAACTCACAGCCTATCCTAAACCCCCCCACCAGTAGTTCTGGATGACCCAGTGAACCCATCTGCTGAGCCAATCTGCTCAAACCTACCCACCCCTCCTCCCTTTGGAAAGGACAATTGGCATTGATACTGGCTACTATGCTTGGTCATTTGAAGAATCTCCATGTGCTGGTGTTGAAAGTGAGTCTTCTTACCTTTGATCTATATATGTAATACAGTAATAACTCTGTAATTCCATAGCACTGTAACCCCATGCCCCCCTCTTATCCATGGATTATGGGTTTCCCAATTTGGGAACACGGTAAACTTTAATAAAAACCCCTGAACCCCATAATCCATAGCCAACAAACCCCCTTCAGCCATGAAAATCCCACTGTACAGTGGGAACAAAAAATCACTGATGTGTAACAATCAACATCCACACCTCCTTGTTTCACACTAAAGACACCAACATCCTAATCTCAATCAAACTTTGCATCAAAACAAGCTCAAGGTTTCAATACAATCTTATCATCAAACATGTCACACAGAGCTTCAAGAACATATATTCTTTGACAAGGAAACACAATTTTTACATGTAGATCTGTAGATCCTGTTGAGACCTCTGGAGATTTTTTCCAAAAGTCATATGATGAGTACAAACTTAACATTTTAGAAATGGGATTAGAAAAAATGAAGAGTGATTTCAAGGCTTGAGTAGAAGAGTTACAAGCCAGAATAGACAATGGAGAACATCAAAATAATGTTGATTTTACTTGGTTTCTAGAAAATAGCCATTACATGAGTGAAGAGCATCTAATCAATAAATGTATAAGGGTAGAATAGAATGAGCTCAAAGGGATGGATGAGGGCAAGAAAGAGATATTACTCATGTTGTTCAAAAAGGGCTTGGAGGCTTTGGTGGCAATGCAGGGTGGAGATTGAAGAGTTTCTTCTTTAGGGAAGAAGCTTGGTTGACCTTTGAAGCAAGACCAAAGGAATAAATACACAACAGCACCTTACCTACCCAAGACTAAGGTGCAGGCCACTATCAAAATCTAGAGATTTCCAGACCTTCTGCATGATTCCAGTGTGGACATATGCAGCTCAAATTAATTTTAGTTGAGTCTGAGTATTTGGTTTTCTATTTCTGCTGACCAAAGCTTGATATCTTTCTGATATTTCTCTGATAATTGCCAGAACTCATAGGGCACACTGGGCTACCAGTGAGGAGTAAATGGGGGCAGTGACTACCACTAAATACACAACTCATGTCAGCCCTGAGAACTGGTCTGCAGTCCCACAGGCTGTCACAAGGCACATCAGCCCCAAGGAATGTATAACATTCCCCTAAACTGAAACTAGACATATACATGTAGAGTAACTAGGAAGAATAGGTGTAATACATCATGAACAAGTATTGTACACATGAAGAAACATAGTGTAACATATGTGTTACATATGTAATAAGTTGTCAGAGGTAAGCTTCTTTAAGGCTAACCTCCTGATGGTGAACTGATTCTGAGATATGTGAGCCTTGATATTAACTTTGCCAAGGTGTATATGTCTGTGTGACAGTCTGTGGGACTGCTGTGCAGTCCTCAGGGCTGACATGAGTAGTGTAACATATGTACTACATAATTAATAAGTAACATAACAGTTAAGCCACACTTCAGGCTCAGTATTGAGAGTCACAGGTGTAAATTGTGAGGTCCTAACTTCAGTTGGCTGGACTCTCACTTGAAAGTGCAAGGATGGTTGGTTGGTTGAGTCTGAGACTCAGTGCAATCAAGGGTTTCTTCCCCAAATCCTCCTAGGGCTGCAAAGGCTAGGAGACAGATGGGCATTGTGAATCCACTGGGTGAGCAGGAGAACCAGCCTGTCTGAAACACAGTGAGGGTGCTGAATCCCTAGTCAGGGCTTCACTCAGCTGGCACTTTGACACTGTTGGTCTTCTTCCTCAACTAGCTCCCTCTCAAGAACCCTAAAGACAAGAGGGAGGAGCTTCCTAGATGAGGCACAGTGAAGACAAGGTAGTGTGGACCTTGAAAGACTAAAAAAGAATCAAAAGAAGAGACAAAGAGCCCAAGCTAGTTCTATTTGATAGAATAATCACCACACCCAGATTAGGGTGAATAATTCTATGACTATCTGAGAAGAAGAAAGCTCAGGGAGCACTTTAATAGTGTCTCAAGCTGTTGAGTTATAAATTCTTAATTAGTTGGTTCATTCTTAGAAATGTCCTCCTGGAGGGAAGACTCTGGGACCTCCTTTTATACCCTCAGTCTTCAATCTTCCTTCACTATATGCATTTCCCATGTCACAAGACTAACCTAGCCCTTGCTAGTTTATCTTGTACTAAATAATAGCTCTCATTTATTACAATTTACTCATTTTACATTTACACTTCTTCATCTGGTAGATGATACTTGTGTAATGCCATCAGATGGCTTTATATATGTATCTACAGCTCTTGACACTGAGCTTGAGGTGTGGTTCAATTGTTACACTATTCATTACATATGTAGTACATACGTTACACTACTCAATACCCATGTAATACATATGTTACACTATGTATTACACCTATTCCTCCTAGTAACTATGTATGTACATGCCTTCTTTCAGCTTATGGGACTGTCTTGCAGTCCTCAGGGCTGACATAAACAGAGCAATGATACAGGACATGAAACAGGATTCAGGCACAAGCATATCACCCCTGTTTCAACCCCTTTCTTCAAATGAAACTCCTCTAGAGAGAGAAAGAGCTGGGTCCAGACTATATAAAGTCCCCTCCCAGCTCCCAGACTCAGTCCCCCTTCCTCACCTTTTACCACCAACACCTAAACTGAACACCAGCATAATTTGAGGATTATCCATGGGGAAATCTACTCAAAAGTGCATTGTTCATAAAGTGAAATGGATTAAATGGTCAACCTTGAAGGACTGGTAGTCCTTCATCCTTGCTTACCTTAGGTAGCCTCTTGGATAGATTGAGATCCCCAAGAGTTATAGGAAAACTACCCAGAGCAAGTTCTAAGAGATAAGCCAAGTAGCTATCCTGTGCCTGTTTAGGCTACATATTCTTCCATAGTCTGGAGTGACCCTTCCTAGATAAAAGGGATCCTCTTGATCTCCTGAGTAGAACCATTATACCCCATCTGCTTAGGCATAAATATTGGTAGGTGTCTAACTCTCTAAACCCTGTTCTTACAGGTCAACTAACTGCAGTCTACACCTGGGGTTACCAGTAGTGTGGGCTCTCAGTGTATAGTTGTAGGTTGAAGGCTTCAACAAGCACTTCCACTCTAGTCAGGAGCTTAGCCTCACTGTCACTCAGCCCTGACAACTCAAAACACAGACCAACAACCAACAAATAGATGGCAGCCACTACACATCCATTGTAGGAGCTATCAGTTACCTAGCAGTTGGCACATGTCCCAATCTTTCTTCTGCAGTGAACTACCTAGCCAGATTCTCAAAGAACCTGCAGGAAGACCACTGGAGGGCCCTATGTCATGTACTGAGATTTGTATGACAAGCAATGGATCACAGACTAGATATAAATCCAATGGTAACAAAGTATAAGTGTCAAATGGAAACAGTCATGGATGCTAACTGGGGAGGGGAATTCTCTATATCAACTTCACTGCCAGCAGAAACTAGTAGGACATGGTTGTTCTAGAAGTCCTAGGACAAGAGTTGTCTTAGATGTTCCTTTTTTGGACAAGGAAAAACTAGGACAAAGCCTGTCCAAGGAAATCTAGGACAAGCTTGTCCTAGATGTCTTTGTTGGCAGTGCTTATGGCCATGTGACATGACTCTATGGTGTTCCCATTGCATGGGTTTCACAGTGACAAGGATGCATAGTGACATCTACTTGCCATGCTGAGTTTATGGCAATAGGTGCAGCTTGCCACAACCCCATATGGCTACATTCACTGATGTGCAATGCTTTGCCAAACTTACTGATACTGAGAATACTAAGCAACAACAAATCATTGATTCATGTTTTGACTGACAATGCAGCCAACAAACAAACATGGCATGCGGACAGAGAGTTTTATTATATTAATGAACAGTTGCAAAAGAAGAAAGTAGGATTAGAAGGGGTACTGGGACAAGAACAGATAGCTGATATATTCACAGAAGCTATTGAACTAAAGAAGTTCACTGATGGGCAACATAATATAGGGATAAAGCAAGTCTATTGAGGAGGACAGTTAAGGTATGAGATGAGGAGGATAGGCTTTGACTCACTGTGGGGGGGAGTGTTATGACCATATGTAGGATACACAGCTTAGCCAAAGCCTAGTGAGGGTTAGGTTAGGTTAAACCTACTGGAGGAGTATATCTACAATGCCTGCCTAGTGAGGGACATTCTGGTCATATTTGTTGTTCCAACCCAACTGACCCCCAACTGGCATGGAGAGAGAGAGAGATAGACCTACCTGAGACTTCCAATAACAAGCTTCATCTCATGCCAGGTCAAGACAGGAGGGCATGTATGTATGAATTTGTGGCATAGCCAAAAAAATCCGCCTTGTATCAGAGCTTATTTACTGGCATCAGGGTCCGTACAGGCCCCCAAAGGCATACTTGATATAAAAAACCCAAATTGGGATTTTTTCCATACAACCGCTAGGCTCAGTCTTGCACTTTCTCACCTTCATGGGGTTGAGGCACCACTATGTATGTATGTACAATTTTCTTGGAAGAAGAAGAAGAAGAAGAAAAAAAAAAACTTCTTCTTGATCAGTCAAAACTGGCAACTCAGGCAATCCAACCTTATGTAAGGAAGAGAAGAAGTCTCGAGTACTTAAAAAATGATCTCACAAATCATCATTTTATGAATCAGCAAACCTCACCAAAAGTAAGTACATAAGTAAGTACATATGTATTCTAGATATTCTGTAGCAGCAGAGGCATGAAAGGAGGAATAAATTTACTTACCAATGGTGACAAAAAAAAATTAGAAGGGACATTGAACTCAATTAATCCATATTGACATCATCTTATCCCACCTCTTCCAGAAAGGACCATACGGTCTAGAATAGAGGACGAGGTCAGTTGGGGCAGCAAGAAGGGTGGAGCGCTCAGTGATCTGATAAAATCTGATCATTGTTTTTCTTGATCACCTGCTGAGCAAACAAAGATCTACAAGTCTATTACTTCACTCCAGTAAGTAATAGCGGGCATTTTGTATTGAAAATATAAGCCATGAATGACACATTGATAATGTACTCATGAAAAAAATGTCAATGCTTCCACCTTTTTTCTGTGAAACCGTGACCAGATGCCAACTTTTTCTCACAATCAATATTATGGGTTTTCTCTCCATGTACTACAAAATGAAACTCATAGCTATTGATAGTGAGTCCAAAGTAGGACCCGAATCTGGAGGGGTTAATAGATTCATTATTAATAATTTTTAATGATATGGTGCATCGGAAGAGAAGTTGAGCAGGATTCAGATCCATATGGCCTTCTCTAAAAATTGTGGTGATTGTGGTCAACCGAGAAGGATTTGTAAAGCATCTACTTAGAGGTCTTATAAAGTACTTTACAGGCACTTGGTTTCTAGGGTTTATTTAGAGGATAAAAAAACAACTCGAGCTCCACCATCTTCTCAAGGTAAAAAAACCGAAATCTTTCATACCATAACTGGTTGGCTTCTAAGAAATGTACGAATCAAATCGTTTATCACATCTCACCTGCCCTTCCAATTGCCTCAGATAGATTCATCCAAAGCTTTGTCGGATGAAGCCTCCGGGGGAATGGTCATCTAAGGTTTTTATCGGACAGATGGATTGGCACTGATCTTTCCTTTGGATGAAAGCCTCGAATTTCAATGATCTTAGAGGTATCATCCGACATTGCCTCGGATTTCACGATCCAAGGCAATTAGGATAACAGTGTAATAGTTGTGATGATTAAATGAGAGAAATTGAAATAATTACGCAATGAAACCTTTTCTTTTAAAAAAAAAAAAAAAAAAAAAAAAAAGTGTTGTATATACATCTGAAAGCATATTGGTCCGTTTCCCTCGAAACAAGAATGGTTGACAATAAACCTCCACCTACAATAAGTGATTGACTTTATGTATACTAGAGATAAATATACCGAGAAGGATACTAACAAAATCTTGGCAGGATAGATTGGGTCACCTTCAACAGATGAAATGGGTAAGACGGACCCGTCTCATCGGGCTTTATATTAACAATAAAAGTCGGGTCTCCTAGGAGTCAAGCAACAGGTCCACCACAAAAACTTCAACATTGTAAACACATGTCTCTGATTTATTGTACCGAGTTAAAAAGAAAAGCAGAGAAATGAAGACTGGAGCGGTAATCAATTTGGTATTCAAGAATGAAAAAAAGTTCTGACACCCATCCGCAGGGACCGACGAGTTTTCTTTTTGCAATCTTTCTTCTCAGTTTGAGTTTGAGTTTGAGTATCGTCTCTCTTCTGTCTTCTCCGTTGTGATGTGCCTTTTTTAGGTTTGCAGACTTTCTTTTGCCCAGGTGAGAGGGTTGGAGAGGTAGACTTCGGAACAATTGGGGATGAAGAAACTCGCTCAGCCCGTTGCGCAGTCTCCCGTGTTTTAGGTGAGGATGAATTGTACAGGAAAGTGAGACTTACGCCACCTTGCCCGGTTTGATTTCCCGACTTAGAGTTCTCATCCTTTCCTTTGCCGCTTCCGCTAGCTTCGTCGCCACCATTTCCATTCTTGTTGCCGCTTCCCTGTCCAGTTCCTACGTTGAAGTAAATCCTAGACGATAACCAGACGCCGCAAGCACACCGTTGATTAGTGACAAGGACAATTACAAATTTATTGATTAAATGGATTTACGCGTCCTCAACACCGCCACGGCCCGCCACGGGAAGCGCTGCGACTTGATGATTTACACTCGACGTGATGGTGCTCAGTCGGTCTGGTAAGCCAAAAGAGACGCAGGCAAAAGGAGTCAAAAAGGTACCACAGGAATTCAAGAAAGACACAGACTATACGAACATCTACCGTCAGGTAATCCACCAGTGACTGGAGTAGTCAGTATTCCGTTTTTCGCGGGGTTTGAAATGCCTTTGAAGAATGCAAACTGCCACCAGATAAAGGCGTCAGCCATTGTCAACCATTCTTAAAAAGTGAGTTTCCGTACCACCGAAGTGTCAGGGGCGTCGTCTTCTTCTCTTAGTGCTTGAAGCACTACGTGAACATGTCCCTTAATATATCCATCTCCGTTGAGTTGCTGCGGCGCGAGAAAATAGGTATTGGAGGGCGAGCTAAAGAAGCCTGAGGAAGATGAGGTATGTCAGATCGAGAAGAGACCAACTGTGACATGTACCCAAAATCCAAACCGACCAGTTTCCATGTTTTTTACTAAGAGTTGAATCTCAAAAGTCGTATTGACTTCTATCTTCTGTGTGGGTGTGGGGGTTTTGCTGAGATGCCAAGAATAAAAGATAGTGGAAAGTCAGGTTTTCAGGACAAGATGGTTGAGTAAGTTAATGAAAAGGTTCTTTTTCATATGGCTTGGTAAGAAAGTGATAAAACGCGAAGGACTGACATTTTGACCGATGGCATCTTCTGTTTGCTTGGGATCATTCCCATCGGTGTAGGATTACAGGAGCCTTCATCAACTTGTACTCCGTCAGTTATTTTCGAACCAACACAGAAATTGATCTGCAATCAATAAGTGAGGAGTCAGCTATTTGATCGAGAACAGCTGTGATTGAGTTGATCCGCGAAAGAACAAATCAACGTACAAAATTATTGGTGGATGTTAAACTTGGCGCGAAATGGTCGGGATTGGTTTTATTCACAATTCCATCAAAGCTGGCATTCTTTTGAATAACGGACGGGTCAAGACACAAAGAACTTTTGGGGTCTGAATTTCCCTTTGAATGGTGACCATGTTCGTCTTGATTGCTGCCATGTTCAGGCTTGTGTTCTTGCCCGCCGCTTCCGCTTTGATTTTTTCCTGAGTCAGACGTGTCGTGGTGCTCGCCAGCTCCGCCTTCGGTTCCTATGGTGAACGACTTGGAAACTGAAGAACTATCTTTCCCGGTATCAGAATGAGAATTACCGTTGTCGCCTTGCTGGTGGTCCTGCTCTCCTGCGGCCACTATGCAGGCGATCGAGAACAAGAGTAAAATCCGGAGAGTAAGGTACATGATAATTCAAGAGACAATGGTTAAGCGCCCAGCGCAGACGAAGAAAGAAAAAGTTGACAAAAAAACTGTCGGGCCCGAAATTCCAGTGTCGTGCAGAAAGGTTGAATGAGTTCGAAAATAGGCCGTAGCAAAGGATGAGTTGGCTTCTTGCTATTATAAAAATGAAAACACCCAAAGAACGGAGTGGATACACGCAAAAAAAAGAAAGGCTAAATCAAAGAGGTATTTTTACATGAAATGCTCACGCCGGAGCGGAAAGAGATATGTGAAGAGAAGAAGTAAGCAAATTAGCTAACAGAGGTGGAGGGAGAGTGGGTTCAACTCGAGAAAAAAATATGGAGATAGAGCCTGGCGACGGCACATCAGCCTTCTTCTTGCGTTGCCGTCCTTCTCCTGGCTGTTGCAAGGCTACAAGGAAGTAAGTCGAAGGGGCGGGCGGCCAATGGCCTCTTCCAGCAACGAAACTGGGATATATCATGTAAGGTACATATCGTGACCTACCTCAGCTCATCCTGAAGCAACCTCAAGCTCGCCAGCCATACAATAGTAGCTGTACTTGTCAACAGGACAGCAAACTTTGTCCAGTCTAGACTTTTTCCTTAGCAACGCCGGAGTTTCACTTTATCAAAGTCCGTTTGGGTTGTGCATCCCTCCGCATAAATTGCGCAAACACAACCGTGAGTTACGTACGTAATCATATGCACATGCCAGCTTAGCATCTGCAAAACTGAGCCAGAAGCCTGTACGGGTGTGCACATCGAGATTGATGGGGAGCTCTCTCAGCCTCAATCGGATTCAAGCCTTCCCGAGCTTGGACGCGCCGTGACTGGGGCGTATACGAAGTACCGTGGAATCGGTACCTCTCGTGACGGGAGATGACCGGGAACACGGTGGATGTTGTGGATCCCGCCCCCCGATCAGCCTCGAACACCTTATACCGTAGCTGTGCCGCAGTCGTGTGACATCCCGACTCGTGACACCTCGGTGGGGGCCCCTGGGCTACAACAGGGCGGGCCTGGCGCACGCCCCAAATTTCTTGTTCGCTCAGGTCTGAACTTGATAATCGAAAGATACGTGACCATCCACAACCTAGGACCTTCTCATATATCGTACCCTGAAAACGGGTGGGTACACGCACAATTTTCACTATAGAGCTGCCTCTTGGTACCTCATCATATCAACATCGACACCTCCGAACGAGCGAAGAAGAAGAGCAGACATCGAACGACCGTCCATGCCCCTCTAAAATCCCCCTCCCCCTCCCCTCCCACCTGGCTCACAAAGGCTCGAGGTCGAAATGGTGCACGTCGACGAGTCCTCGGACAGCGACGCGAACCACAGTGGTTTGTATGCAATGCTTAAGCAGATGTTTGACGCATCGAGGGCGGTGGCGGCGATCACTGTCGAGATGGTGGACGCATCAACCCTTCTCTCACTTGCGGTGACGGAGAAAGCCTCGAAGATGTCCCTACAGAGCACGGTAGATTCGAACCTCAAGGCTATTGCAACCCTTCGGGAAACAATCCCTATTCTAACAAAGCAATTCCCTAACTCTGCTACGCCAAAGCCATAGTCACAACCGACCTTTTTCCCTCCAATGAGATGGATGAAAGCGGTGAATAATGGGAAGGATGTTGCAAAGTTGCTGGCAGCCTCGACGAACAAGAAGATCAATAACCTTAAACCAGGGAGGTTCGTTGTCCGGGCGCCGCCAAACTCCACCCCTCTCACAAATTGTACTGCTTTGCAAATAGTTGATAAAAACAAACGATGTGATCAATTGATGGGGTTGGTTTCAGATGGGAAGCTGGTGTGGGATCTCTAGCCAAAAGGCTAGCAGAAACTGAGTAGGTAAAAGGAATACTAGACAAAAGAACTAATAAACCAATATAGAGTTAATTAGCCTACTCTAAAAATATATATATATTGCTGGGCTTCAAAGAAAGATAAAATCAAAAGTGGTTTAAAGCAAGAGTAATGATAAAAGGGAAAAAGGGTGCTTTGAAACAAGTTCTAAAGACTTTGAGGGGGGTATGGTGCTCTTAACTCTAAGAGGCTTTACAAACAACAAACACACACACAACACTGATTAAGCTATGCAAACTATTCAACCCTCAACTACCTTCTCTATTCTAAAACAGCCAAACTAACAAGATAGACCAGAATTAAGAACTAGACTGATAAAATTGACTGAGAGGACTGATAATCTGATGACAGCTTGCTGGTCTAATTGGTGTTCCTTAACCAACCCAACAACTCCAACAATCTTAAAACCCTAACTAGTATATTAAAACCTAGATTAAAGATGACTTCTTTTAGAAAGCTTAGTGATATAGCAATAAAGCAGATAAAGAGTAATAGAATCAAGAGCCAATACTGGTCTCCTTAATAGAACTATAAGGGGTGTAATTCTTGTGAGATGAAGATATGAATGCTCCCTGTGGAGACTCCCTGTGGAGACTTAAACAAACAAACAAGCATAAACACAACACTGATCAAGTTGATGCAGACTATTCAACTTTCAACCACTTTCTCTATTCTAAAACAGCCAAACTAACAAGACAGACCAAAATTAAGAACTAGACTGATAAAATTGACTGAGAGGACTGATAATCTGCTGACAGCTTTCTGGTCTAATTGGTGTTCCTTAACCAACCCAACAACTCCAAAAATCTTAAAACCCTAATTAGTATATTAAAACCTAGGTCAAAGATGCCTTCTTTTAGAATGCTTAGTAGATATAGCAGTAAAGTAGATAAAGAGTAATAGAATCAAAAGCCAATACTGGTCTCCTTAGTTGGATTATAAGGGGCTGGTTTGAAATGATTGGACCACACAAACAGAAGAATGAGCTATGAATTTTCTAATATAAGCACTTTTATTATAAAAGAGAAAAGAAGCTGACTCTAATTCTTATCTTAAGATGAGATTATGTGATGATTTTTTTTCTTCCTGGCTAAACAGCCCTGCTTTTATGTCTTCAAAACTAGGCCTGTACACACAACAAATGAAAAAAAAATGAGGGGTGTGGACCCTTTTTACAATGAGGCTGGTGCTCAGTTGAGTTGTTTATCCTAGTGAATTGTTCATAATGATGTATTATTTATCCTGTTGGTTTGTGAGAGACTACCCCCTTTTTTTTATGCCTTATGTAAATTTTTAAACTGTGTTGTTATATTATTGCATGTAATGTAATTTTTACAGTGAACTATCAAACCTCTGTAGTGTAGTGGTTAGAGAGCCTTTAGTATTTGAATTGTGTTGTTAGGTTGTTGTATGTTAATTACTTCTTAAAGTTTTCTTCCAAGTCTCTGTGGTGTAGTGATTAGAGAGCCAGGTCTGGATTTGTTCCTGCTCCTTCCCTGTGTTCAAGCTATGTATGTGTTTCACCTTTCCACCTTTGAGCTTGGTCCCTTGATTCAACCTTTTGTTTTATGTATTTAAGTCTATGTTATTTTTTGGGTTTGTGTATTTAGTTTTAACCTAATCATCTCTTTCCAGCATTGTTCCCTACACTACTGTATATCCACCCTTTCCATTTTCACCTCACCCCCTACTGTATCACTTCCCTTTTACACTATCACACCATGTGCTACACCCAACCATTTTGAGCTACACTACACTGCCACACCATCCCTATGCCCCCATTTCTAAAGCAGAAAATACATATACTCTGGATGTCAGTGGCAGAACTTTGGGATCCAGAATGGGAGTGGACTTCAAAAATGATGAGGTGGCAGTCCCTCCATTCCAGGTTTAAACCCCTACTGGTGACTGTGCCACAGTTGTGACATCCTGGTGACACCCCTGTCCACAAC
>MU167225.1:282183-296975 GCA_015951145.1 Cronartium quercuum f. sp. fusiforme G11
GACACCATATTGCAGTGTAATTCCATCGCACCTAATCCTACTGACACTGCATCACATATCTTGGGGTGATAGAACATCAGATAGGCCCATCCGATACAAATATCTTGGCAGTGCTTGCTTACCCTCTTCTAACTCTAGATCCAATTGCATCTGATCTGTACCCTCTAGCTCCGATCGCATCCCGATCGCAATACTCGCATCCTTCCGTTACCACCATTCACAATTTAATGATCCAACCTGAATTTTAAAATGACTGATCCGAATTTAAAATGATCCGATCCGAATTAAATTTTATTAATTTTGATTATTTAAATTTAAGTGTTTTATTGATTAAATTTATTTATATTATTATTTTATTATTATTTTACTTCTTCTGTATATAGTGTAATTAATTATTTTTCATTGAAATATACGATTTGTAATCAATGTAAAGTTGATATATATAAGAATAATATTATATATCATTTTATAATTGTTTTAAATGATTTGAGAAATAAGATAATATAAGGCTATGCTCTTATATTTATATATAAAAATCTGAAATTTTTATTGCTTTCCACATTGGTTGGCCTCATTCCCTTTCCACGTGATGGTGAGTGTTGGATCATTGAATAGGTTTGACAGTTGATGGCCTTGACGAGCAGTGTACCTGGAAAACCTTTGGTCTAGCTCCTCAAAGATTCATGTGTGGTAGCATGCAAGTCCAAAATGGCAGAGTATCATATTGGGTTCCTGCCAAGATGTGCAGTGAAGAACAGAAAGAAAAAAAAATGTATTCAAGTATGCTTCAATGGAACAAAAAAAAAACTTCTTCAAGGGAAAAACAAAAAGACATACCTGAAAGATCTGGTGAAGGTTTTCTTGACTTTGCTTGGAGGGCTCCCATTGAGCCAGGATTGCTTCAAACTCAGCATGAGATGGAATCCGAAGGGCATCAGGCTGGCCAAATGGTGGGTGTGGATTGGTACTGCCAATGTGGGAGCCACTGGAAGTTCACCTTGAGGATGGTGTTTGTGAGACTGGCTTGAAGGTAAAAGAGGGTGGTGGCAACTCATCAGGCTCTCCTAGAGCATCTTGATCTTGGTGGCTTTGATTGGATGAGTCTGATGATAATGAGCTGTAAAGATGAGGGCGTTTGGGGGTGGAGCCACGATTGGATGCTGTGGAGTGGGAAGGGCGTTTTTTTTTTTGTTTTTTTTTTTACTGAAAGTCCGGTGAAAAACGGACTTTCAGTTTTTTGAGTCCGGGCGGAAAAAAATCTTTTGAGTGCGTTACCTCCCCTATAAGGGTACAAACAACACTAAGTGTCATGGGTATGCTTAAACTAGACAAAAAATTACGGGGCTTGTGATGGGTGGGTGCAGGGAAGCCCAAATGACTCTGGCTCCGAACGAGTCAGAGTCGGAGTCAGGGCAATTTTGTTAAAATAACGACTTGCTGGGAGTTGCATGTGTACCCAACAACGACTCCTGCGGATTTAGAGGAGTTGTTGTTTACATAGCATGGAGTCGTAACTGTCTCCAAACCCTTTGTTGACAGCTCCGACAGTCGGACCTGTAAATCTGCCCTTCTCACCACCTTTTATCTTGAATGCTCTGCTAATTTATCAATCTCATTTCTCAAACATCTGTTTCACTATTCTCCCATGCGTCATCGAACCTCTACTTCAGCTAATCAAGTGGCTTGTAGGAGTTTGGGTTTAAGCAGTACCCCATCTGATTTTCATAAATCTCTCTAAACCTGTTAATGACTCTTTGACACCACCAAACCTGATCCACAACAAACATCTCAATCACTTAATCATTTTGTCTGAAGCATAAAGGAATGATGACTCAACTTGGCCTGTAAACGTATCCGTGCCACCCAAAGCTGACTTATCAGTCGAGCTTCAACTGATTCTACAAGTTCGAAAGGTGATTCCCAATGTCGAGACCCAAGCCATTCCTCAAATGAGTTTCTAAACCTCACTTGTATTCCTTAGGAGTCGGCAATTTTTTTTTTTTTTTTTTGATACAAGTCAAGAAAAAATTTTACATTGAGCCATGATACACGAACCAAAGCACTATTTATGTACATGAGCAGAGGTGTGCACAAGGGGAAAGAGGGAAAGGGCAAGAAGAAAAGAAAGACAGAGAAAGACAAATCGTCCAGATTGAGTGTACGACTCCTTCCAGCACTCGACTCCTGCCTGTATGAGTGAGTCGAAGTGACGGCTCCTGGGGAAAGAGTTTATCCAAGAGAGTCGTGTATACGACTCCTGCTGTACATGCAGAGTCGCTAACCGCGATGCGACTCCAGTCAGTCGGGCCTCCCTGGGTGGGTGTGACTACTTGTAGTACTACTCAGGCAGTTTGAGAGAGAAAATAAGGTAAGTGAAAAGAGAGAGATAGCAGACATAACAAGCATGGCCTGCCACCATAATGGCCTTCAAACACAATACAGAGGCTTTTGACCACTCCTCTGGACTGGATCAGTGTATCCATAGCCTATTTGTACAATGAAATCACTGCTGAGTCTTCTGGATATAATCTGCTACATTATTGCAGGCAGGAGACAATTGTAATCAAAGCCCAATCTACTGTCTATTTAGACCATAACTTCTGTTAGGCCCCAGTGTTCCACCATTTGACCAGGTCTTCCTGAATTTTGTTCAAAACATTATGGTTGGAAAGTGGGTGGACAACCAAGCCAGCTACCTCATGGTGTATTGACCCATTGTACAAAGCACTGGAGTTCAAAAGGTAGTGGTTGGTTAAATTGTGATGGGGTAGCAGGCACCCCCCATCAAGGCAGTTATGCTGCACATTCAGTAGGCAAATAATATCCTGTGGGATGTAATCATGGGTAAAGAAGGTTTCCACAAAATTGGTCCCAGACAGGGTAAATGGAGTGACTTGACTCACTTGGGGGTAAAACATATTGGTTGACTGTGTGATTTGGTATTCAGGCATATGATATTGTGGGTGCATCATTGTACTAGGAACACAGTATTGAATGCTGAAGAGAACACTGATACTATTTGGGAGGGTTGCCTGCCATAGATCACTCTGATATCTTTGTCCACTCCCACAATATTCAGTCCCTTCATTGTCTTCATCTGAATCTATGTCATCTAAAACATCCATTTCATGCCCCATTCCAAAACCTTCTGGCTGGTTCCCAAAAGTCTGTTCATATCTCTCCTTACCCTCTGAACCATTTTTTCCATTTCCATTATGGCCTGGCCTTGCTTGTGATTGGGGACTGCTGCTATGGCCAGAGGAAGGACCATGATCACCATCCATGACCCCACCTGGAGGCCTGCTTCTTGACAAATAGCTGACACCCCTTGAACTCTCTCTCTACTAGGGCTTTGAACATGAGACATTCATTGACCAACTCTCTCACTGGTGAAGAGGTTGAAGTGACTCGGAAGAGCAGCATGTTTCTTCCAATCTTTGAATGTGCGCCGGGAACACAACCTACACCTGTATGTCACATCTCCTAAGTGATTCACCCACTCTTCTGTTTCTGTGATTCCACCCCAGCCAAAACTCAATGGATGTGTAAGCAAGAGGAGTCCTTGCCAGCATGTGCCAAGCAACTCACCATGATCTTCTGGTCTCCCTGTTGTTCCTGCTGCCCTAAGTGCAAGCATCTTCAGAATGGAAATATGTGTTGGTGATGTGTTTGAGTTTTGTATAAGATAGTTTTCTTGTTCTCAGAAGTTGACTTTGATGAGAATGTGGGAGTGTGCAGTGATTCAGACACTAGCAGTGGTTACTGGCGTGTCTGAACAGTGGCAAACTGCGAGCCCCCACTTTGACACCAACGGAGTCTGCGCGCTGCTCATACCAGTTTGATCGCACTCAACTGACTCGTTTGCGATCAAACTGGTGGGAGCGCTCGACTCACCAACAGAGTCTGCGCACTGCTCGCACCAATTTGATCGCAAACGATCAAGTTGGATGCGATCAAACTGGTCGCATCCGACGGGATTGTTACCAGTTTGGTTATTTGCGATCAAACTGGTGCGAGCACTCGACTCATCGACGGAGTCTGCGCGCTGCTCGCGCCGTTTAAATTTTTTTTTTTTAATCATGTGAACCAAAGATTCTTTTTGTTTCCCATTATTATTATTATTATTATTATTTTTCTTTCTCTCAGGACACTCCTAACCGTGATTTCTACATTCTCGACAAAAAAAAAAAAAAAAACTCTATGGGTCTGCACCAGAGTTTTCGAGCATCATCTATTCGAATCACTTCATTCATAAAACAAGTTAACTCACTCATGGTGAACTTTTTTTTTTTTTTTGGTTCATGATAACGTGGAATTGTGAAATATGAATATAAATGCTTCATAAAATTAAGCGTTCCGCCTGTTTATGGACCAGGTTCCCGTAAAGCTAAATATGCCTTTAGATCACGCTGATGCAAAATTCACTGCTTGTTGTGTGTCAGGGAGGGGGGCTAGAATCTACCAAACAAAGCTCAATCCATTCAGAACAAGAGCCGTCAAAATCAAGCAGTGCAACCCACAATTCCAAGCTACCTGGTTACTGTCGTGCTACCTATCATGCATGGTATTCTGCTTTGATCTCTCAGGACAAAATTTGTTGTTGTACAGATCCATTAACAACTTTGATAAACACATGCTGGCACATGGTTACATTACAACATAATTTGAACAAGTAGTGCGTTCGAGCTCCCTGAACAGGTTTACTGATGGTCCTCTCAACTGACTGTGGAGCAACCCGGGTTGATCAGATCTTCTTGTAAGGCGAAGGCACATAACTGGAGCTGTGAGAGGGAGAGCTAGATCCAGAGCCAAGCATGACTACAGAGAAGCCAATGACTGTATGTACCTATATGTCAACAATAGCCTCTTTGGGTAGTCTGACACTTTCAATCAGATGCTGCCTTACCAGCTTTCGCTGATCACCTTGGCAGTGCACTTCGACAGGTGTGGCCGTTTTCAGTAAAGTTTTAGGAAGCTGGAGTGATGGCGACATTAGCGAAGGGTGAACTGGCCATCAAAACATGAGAGGTTGGATTAGCCAAAGATATGACAGATTATGTGACCTGATCTACTCACTGCTTGTGCTCACGGCACACAGATTTCTAAGCTGTCTTGCTAGCCCTTCGGCATTGATGTCATATAGTTCAAGCCCTGACAAATGGTAAAGCGGGCTTTCAGGACGTCAACTAGCTAGCAAGAGATGATGGGCCCAATCACCTGCAATTCGAGTAGAATATCTGGCACCTTGTGCTCTCTTGAGTGACAAAGTGAGTGTAGGGACGGTACCTTTCCTAGTCGTGAATGATCACAAACAAACAGGAAGGGGATTAGCAGAAATTCAAGCGGGAATTCAATTACTTTCTGCAATGTGCTAACTTCTCAACCACCACTTCTGCGCCCTTTGTCAATCTCCACCAGGGTTGGAGAGCAGCGATTAATTTAGGTAAAAGCTCCTCTCGAGTGGTTGGTCGCTGCGATCCATCAAGACCAATTGCCTGCGCCAACAAAGCATCTGCAGAAATCGTTCGCTGCGCCCATCCTTGCGATTTAATATAATGATTGAGTGCAGCCCGAACGGCTTGTCGATCATGGAGACCATGAGGCCTATGCGATATAGCAAAGTTACATGTCCACAAGTCATTGACATCATTTTATTGCTGAAGTTGACTCACTGGAGATTAGCATACTGAAACAGCTGTATCTGAGCGGGATTTGATGCTCTGAAAAGTTCGCTTATCACCGTCAGTGTCGAGGTCGCGGTGCTCGCTAGACTGCCATGTATTAAGGCTCCAGCATCGTCAGCCGCCTGTTTCGCCTCCTGCTTTTCCGCGTCAGCCATGGTGCAATACTTAATTGACGAATTTAGGCTGTTCATGGAAAAAGGGCATATCTGAGAGACAACTTAATCAGGAAAGGCGATGAAAGACGGGCTTACGAGTCATGACTAGAATTCAAGCTATACAGCATCAGTTCCCCTCCCTTACGATCCTCCTTCACTACCAGAAGACCCTTTTTCTGCATCAACTTGAGCCACTTTGCTAGCGTCTTGGACGACGAATCCTTGACACCCACTGTCTTTGGACAGTCATGAGGACGTAAGGGAAGTATGTTTTTGGAATAGAATGCCGAAGCTGGGGTTGGAAGTTCAGAAGGCGGCTGGGCTAGTATGCAGCGCTGAAGCGCTGCTTCAAGGATCTTGTCTACTTCTGAGGGACACGGACATGGAAATCAGACACATTTCTGGTTTCGAAAAGTCAAACAGAAGTACCTTCGCACGAAAGCTTGGGAACCGGGATATTAGCCGATTCCGGGGTGACGATTGCGGGTTTGACTACGAGTGATTCAGCATCGTCGGAAGCCTTCACTACCTCATGATTCTGGGGTACCGGGCCGTCCGCCGGAAGAACAAGTTTTAACTTGTCCGCGGAGCACTTCGAGCCGGCTTGCCATAGAAAGTCGTCCTTGGTGTGAATCTATGGAGCGCGATTGTAGCGTCAAAGATTGGAATCAGAAGACATCGATATAATCATGAGTTACTATGTGGACTGGGCACAGGTTCAACGGGGCTCTGCCCCCACTCACAGTGATCGCTGCTTTCCCGCTTTCCGAGACAGCCAGTTCATCACCAGATCTTTCCAGATAACCCACGGCCCAGGGCTCCTCAACTGCCCCGTCCGAGATACTCACAAGAGCATGAGCCGCTAACCCCCGAAGGCCTTCCTTACTCGAGATGTTCAGACCTGGGATCATGAGATCTGCGCCATGGGTCAATTTTGCTAGGACCTCTTGGTTGGTGCAAACCACGGGCAATAGGGATGGAAATTTCGATAGCGTGTACACTATTCATGACAGCCCCAAATACGATCGTTATTATTCATGTATTGCAAATTCCATGGGAAAAATATGAGCTCACTCGAAGGTACTAAGATACCCTCGCCCTTGTCGAGCTTGAGCCATAATGGCTCTCCATTCACGTCTGTATAAAGCACCAGTGGCCTATCGAGGTGGGTATGTATTCGGGCCATCCGCAAACCTTCGGGTACGAGCTGCTGAACGAGCGTCTTGTGAGCAGGTAGCGGGTCTCTGAAAAAGGCTGATAGCGCTTCATTGACAATTTTCTTCCTTGCAGAAGAGCTTATAGGTGCACCTGGTTTGGTCCGATGCGGTCGTTTGAACATTTTGGAAATCGAGGCGATGATGGTAAGGGAGAACTTGGACGCGACCGATCAGAATGAGATCAAGACCGGGTTAAGGACGCACTCGGGGCGGGGTACCGACAGGTTTTGGTGCAAAAAATAAAAATAAAAAAAATAAATTATGCAACCTGACAGAATCTGAGTTGGTCCCACTCTCCAACTCATCAGATCAAGTCAATCAGAATGCCACAACTCACCACTTCACATAACGCACTACCTGAGACCAAAAGCGAAAAATCTCAAAATGCTGAAAGCAGTCGTCCCACTCCAGAAAAGACACCCAGACGCAGATTCGTCGGCAAGGGCGGCCCGGCCATAAATAACCGCTCCGGAAGCCAGTCGGCCGTATGCGGTCCACATCAAATTCCGACCTCCATCCTGGAAGACAAGCTACTCAATGCTGCAATCGCCGAGCTCTTACCCCAAAACTACAACTTCGAGGTACTCAAGACTGTGGCCCAAGTGATACGTCACAAAATCAAAGTACTGGGCCTACAGATGCCCGAAGGTCTTCTACAATGGTCTTTGGTTCTGTCAGATCTGTTCCGCAAGTTCTGCCCGGACTGCGAGGATGTGGTGGTTCTGGGCGATGTGACATATGGAGCATGCTGCGTCGACGATTATACGGCCAGGAGTTTGGGTTGCGAAATGCTAGTCCATTATGGACATTCCTGCCTGAGTAAAGCTCTTGCTATCTCCTATAAGCTGTACTTTGAACACGAATTCTAAAACAAAAACCGCGTTTTTCTTTCTCCGTGGACTCAAGTCCCGGTCGATCAAACTTCAATCAAGACTTTGTACGTCTTTGTGGAAATTGGTATCGATCGAAGCCACCTGCGAGATACTGTTCGAGCCAATTTTCCCATGTGCCTTCCTCAACAAGACTGTCGACAGTCAGACGCTTCGAATAATAAGGGGGCCAATCCGATCGAGATTGCTCTTGAAGACGGTCCATGTAACAGTCGTCCCACGTCCACAGACGTACACTTGGCAGTTGTCGGCACGGTCCAATTTGTGGCTGCCGTTCAAGGATTGAAGACCGATCTTGAGCGACCTCCACCATTACCAAATGTCATGGAGCGACTCAAGATTACCAATCTCCCTCATGATTCCCAAACTGGAATAAGACCATTACCATCTCTGGCCCCGGTTCAATTTCGAGTCACTGTTCCTCAAGTCAAACCTCTCAGCCCGGGTGAGATTCTTGGGTGTACAGCACCCAAGCTGGATGTGGATGTTGATGCAATATTGTGTGCATACCCCGTTCTCTTTCGTTTCCCTTTACCAAAAATTTGCACCATCAGGGGTTTGATTGAGCTGATAACCCTTTCTGCTATCGTTGTCATTCAGATATGTAGGAGATGGAAGGTTTCACCTTGAGTCAATCATGATTGCAAATCCTAACATTCCAGCTTTTCGATATGATCCATACGAAAAACGAATCACTGAAGAGGGATACGACCATCGTCAGATGCGTCAGCTACGAGGAAGGTCGATCCAAAAAGCCATCGCAAGCTTGAATGAGGTTCGCACGCCAGCCGTATCCGGCCAATCCGATATTTCGAAAAGCTGGGCAATCGTCATTGGAACTCTCGGGCGCCAGGGTAGCCTGAATGTAGTAAATGTGAGAGCATTTATCGTGTTGCATTGATCATCGAAGGTAAATCTGACCACGGGCTTATCTAGTCACTTTCGACCGGCCTACGAGCCCGAACGGGCGATCGGGATCAAATTCCGGTTCCAATCCTCATATCGGAACTCTCTCCGCAAAAACTGAACCTGTTCAAGGAAGATATCGGGATCTTTGTCCAGACTTCTTGTCCTCGATTGAGTATCGATTGGGGTGAATCGTTTGAGATACCTCTTTTAAATCCTTACGAAGCCAAAGTTAGTCTTGGACAAGCACGTGGGTATGTTGGCATGGGTGACGACGGAGCTGATCACTTAGAAAATTACCCGGTGAGTTGATGCTCTATTTCTTGTAAATTGCGTAGTCCATGCACCTAAATTAACACCTCGATATGCTTGATCATGCAGATGGATTTTTACGCCGATAATTCACTAGGTGACTGGACCCCAAGGTATGGTAAAGGAGTCAAAACAGTCCGGATACCAAAAACCCGGTGATTAGCGGTGTGTTGGTTTGAGTACATTCAGCGCAAAATGATGATTCCGCTTTTTACAGTGTTTCATGAACGTTTTTACCGGCTGTCAAACCCCTGCAACTATCACTGCGGGTAATGAACTAGCAGGCGCGAAGCCTGAGCATGAAAGTGATAAAAAATATGTACATTACAACAATATTCCTTCATACTTTGAATGAAATACCTTTAACCATTTCTTGGCAAAATTCCGCAATCCTCTAAAGAATCTCTAATTGCTCCTATCTCAGTCCCCTTGCCTACTAAATTACTCTTGCTTCCACTGGTAATTGTGTTGGCTTTTTCCTCAAAGGTAATTGGACATTGGAGGTATGAGAGCAAAAAAAAAGTCCTTGGAAGGTTGTCTAAATGTATCAACAGGAGTTGAAATGAAGGGAAGATTGTTTGTTCTTCTAACCACCTACACTGAGGTTCTTTGGGCATGTACACATGAAAAAGGTATCAAAGTCTAGATATGCTTCATAAGTTTGGAGAACAGAATGTAAAGATTCTTTTTAAAATAGATGAAGAGAAGATCTTCATTCTTGGGATAGATACAAAAAATGTACCGTTATATATCACCAATATGAATTCAAGCTAAACATGAGCACAATCACAGTGATTTTATAGGCAAAATTAACTGACTGTTTGATGATGATGATGATGATGAAAACTTTTTCAGAGTGAGTTGAGTGATTGGCCATGGATTCTTTGAGATGAGATGTGAAATTGAAGAGATGATCCGAGTCCCGATTAGGTCTGAGGAACACAGTCCTCGGGTTCCTCCTTGTTGGGCAACTTCCAACCACGACTTGGGAGCTTTCAATCAACCAGCCAAGCTTCGACACAAGATATGAACCTCGAATTACAGAGTGAGTCTCATCGACCATCATCTCGCTTCGTGCCTTCTATCCCTTGATGGTAGGATTTCGAACCTTGCCATCGACCTCTGCTCGTTCGACCAGACCCTTTCGCCCAAGATTTCCCCGATACCGTCGAAACTTCGCTGGACTCGTTGGCGGTAGTGACCAGGTTCAATCCATCAGGTCTCTTCGCTGGGCAGTACCTTGCCGTCGGTCGGCTGGACGGCTGTGTGACCGTGCTAGATTTCGAGACTAAACGGACCATCAAATTCTTACTCGGTCATGTTAAACCGATCACATCTCTGTGGTGGAGTAAAAAATCGCGGTACCTTCTCAGCTCAAGCCGAGATTGGAACGTGATCATCTGGGACCTTCAAACTGGCGAAAGGCGTAATACGATTCGATTTGATGCGCCGGTCACAAGTGCTCAATTCCATCCCCACAACAGGTAACGTAACTCTTGTCTTCTTAGAAGGACGCGTTACCCATCAGTTTGAGACGAAACCTCACATGTCATGCTAACGTGCTCAAAACTTTGCGTGAATCTTTCGTCTCGGATTTTCGATCTAGCAAAGTGGTGGTAGTGACTCTGCAGAGTCAAAAAGAGGCAATTTTCGTTGATCTTAGAAGCCACGGGGGACGTTGGGAGCTCGACTGCCGCCCCGACCAATCCCTTCCGGGTTCGGCTCAAACTGCAGAGGCTGGAAACATACCTCAAGCTACCGATCAGTCTCAAGACCATACCACTGTTGGCAGGCATGCCGCTCGAAGGAAGCGGTGAATAGATCATTCTTCTCAAGGAAATCCCTGCATGCTGATTGACATTTGCGATAATTTAGTCAAGCAGCCACGGTGGTGCGTTTCAATCCTAGTGGTGACTTGATCTATGTGGGGACATCTCAAGGATCACTCCATGTGTTCGATGCCTGCACCAAAATGGTGCGCAGTTAACTCGATGCTCTTTCGGGTCTGCGAGCTTACGATACATACTTTCTTATACCAAAAATTCACAGTTATTGAAAACCGAACAAATTGCTCACAATAATGCCATCAAATCCATGGAATTCGACACACGTGGTACTTCACTTGTCCTCAACTCCAGCGACCGTGTAATTCGAGTTTACAGTTTGCGGCCTACGCCTGATGAAGTAGTACCCAACCTGGACCTTGACCATCGATTTCAAGATATGGTCGCTCGCACGCCATGGCAAGGTTGCAAGTTTGGCTCAGAGTACGTGGTCGGAGGTGCTGGTCACAGGGATTCGCATCAGATCTTTATCTGGGATAGAAACTCAGGTGGTTTGACGAAAATCTTGGAAGGTCCAAAAGATCCTCTTGAAGACTTTGATGTGAGTCATTTAAAGCTAGTTCTACGCATCATGTAATCCTGAGTTTTGCTTTGTCATTCAAGCAAAGCCCCTTTGAAATATTGACTGAATGCTTTTTCTCATCTTGTGACATTTCATTGACTCGACAAATAATGATTGTTCTAAAGTGGCATCCTAATCGGCCTATCCTCGCCTCGGTCTCCAATCTTGGACTTATCCATGTCTGGGTCACTAGCGTAACAGAGAATTGGAGTTCATACGCTCCAGGATTCGATGAGCTGGATGAAAATGTGGAATATCGCGAGAGAGAAGATGAGTTTGATTATGTAGGTTCACTTTTCCAATTAGGACTCTTGTGATGGATTTGAGTTAAAGGCTAAGAAAGTTGATATGTAGGAAGATGAACTAGATGTTGAGCGTCGTCGAAAAGATGAACAGGATAGATTCATTGACATTTTCACTGTCGCTCGACCGCTCTCACCACATTCCATGTCAGCTCGCAAAGAAAGATTGACGGAGAACGGGCTTTCAACTGAAGGCCTCACTCATCAGGACTTTCTTGGTTTCGAACCAGATGATGATACAAATGATAACTTTTTCATACCCATCGACTATGACCTGGATACAGGAGAGGGCGAGCAGGAAGAAGGGGAACAGGCTGTTGTAGAAGACGCAATGTTGGTAGATGATTGAGGATGTTATAAGGGTCGGTATTGTTAACGTCTTCAAATGATTATTTGAGACGGGACAAGCTGGAAGTTTTCATAACGAAAGGCGTTAGACTTATCCTTTCATGTAGTGGACGTGAAAGTATTCCAGTCTAGATTCGGATGTTAATCTTGTGAAGGTTGTGTCTGATGTCTTTGACAATGCAAAGGTTCTAGTATATTGAATACTGATGTATTTCTCGCCTATTATAAGATGCATTGTATTATAATTATTATGATGATGGTAATATTGAGTTCTTACTTCAGATGCTGGATTTGATTGCTATGGAGTCATGTCCTTTTCCAACTGAACATCGAATGGGAGGAAATCCATAACTGTAGTTCAAAACCTACCAAGTACTTTGGAGTTTCCTACCACCTCGCACCACGCTGTACTGTCACCAGACTGTCACGATTACCTTTCATCTGTCACTATTGTACTACATCGCAAACGTCATCCTGTTCGCATTCCAACCTCCTTCAGCATACAATCGGTCAACACCAACCCAATTCGAACTCGAACTCGACCTCATCATCTAACTCAACATGGTCGCTGCCACCAGTGAAGAAATGGTCGCCTTGAGTACCACCCAGGTCCATGATTCCCCTTTTAAACCATCGACATCCAACAAGTCATCATCTAACACCTTATTCCTTAGGTCATCATCCATCCTCTCGTCCTTCTCTCCGTCACCGATCATGCGGCTCGGGTAGCCAAAGGAGGAAGAAAGCGTGTCGTAGGCGTACTGCTAGGTCAAGATCTCGGCACTTCCCTCAACGTCGCCAACTCATTCGCAGTCCCCTTCGACGAGGAAGAATCAAAGGCAGATGCTTCCTCCTCCTCGACTTCTACCACTTGGTACCTTGACCACAACTTTGTCGAATCTATGGGTGACATGTTCAAGAAGGTCTCTGCAAAGGAGAAACTCATTGGTTGGTACCACACAGGGCCCAAGTTGCGTTCCACAGACCTAGAGATCAATGAGGTCTTCAAACGGTATTGTCCGCGTCCGGTGATGGTCATAGTGGATGTGAGGCCAGAGCGTGGGATTGCGAAGGGATCGGTAACAGATGCTTATTTTGCGATCGAGGAGATCAAAGACGTAGGTTTCTCGTTTCAGCTTCAAGGAGTTCTCCCTCGATCACTGAGTTTAACACCATCTTAATCGGGATCATAACTTGATCACCCCATAGGACGGGACAGCGACCCAAAACACGTTTATGCACGTGCCTTCCTCGATCGAGGCAGAGGAGTCAGAAGAAATCGGAGTCGAGCACCTATTACGAGACATCAAGGATCTTTCCACCGGCACACTCTCGACTCGGGTCACTGATCGCCTTAACTCGCTACGTGGGCTACAGGCTCGGCTGTCAGAGATCAGCGAATACCTACAAGGGGTGATCAAGAACGATCTACCGGTGAACCATCAAATTATCTACAACCTTCAAGACATATTCAATCTCCTGCCTAACATCGACCTCAGCCCGAGCTCACGTCATTCTACTCAAACACTTCATGGCCCAGATGGGGATGTGACAATGAGTAACTTGACGGAAGTAGCAGCTGGAGCAAAGGACCTGACAAGCCTTGTTCTTGATCGATCAAGACCACTCACCATTGTAACGAACGATCAACTCTTAGTAATGTATCTGTCAAGTCTGATTCGGGCAGTGATTGCCTTGCACGGATTGGTAAACAATAAACTCGAAAATGTTCGTCTTCATCTCTTTGGCTTGTAAACTTTCCAATCGATGATTGATCCATCTTTCTTTCTTCACCCTTCGCTCTCATCCTCTTTTAACATCTACGCACCTTTAGCAAACCTCAGCAGCAGCGGCAGAGCAACAGAACGATGAATCCACATCAGAGGACTTGCTGTCTCGGAAAAAGCCGGCAACGGACCAAAAGCCAAAAGATTCTAACTCAAATCAGGAGAACTCATCTTCTCGGGGGATTTAGACAAATTAAAAAAACTTTCTCCTTGTTTGATGGCAATGTTAGATTTGGTTCTGGTGCTCAATAATTGTTTGCATTACGATTTTTGACATGCGGTGTGACAAAGAAGCTTTGAACGCGCTTGTTCGATCTCTCACCCTGCCCTTTCAAGGTATTTGAAGCGTACTCTTCTTGCCTCTATTATCATTTGTATATTCCAAAGACATGATCCGAGGGCGGATGGATGGATTCCTGAGGTAAATCGCAAGACACATCATCCTTCATCTGAATCCCGAAAGTCTTAGCATCTGGTCTCGAATGTGTATCACGGAAGACGTCCACCGCACTCTCCAAGTTAAGGGCTTATCTACTCATGGAAAATAATCAGTACAATAATGTAATAAAAATTTTGACGTCAGAACAAATGTGACTTGATGGTACTAGTACGTTGTGAAGTTGAGATCACTCCATCAATAAATCTCATTTTTTTTTTCCCCCTTTGATCGAAAATGGTTCTCAAATATTACCTGGTTGCCGAAAAACTCGGTACACCCAGGTTAATTTTTACACTGGGGTGGACTGGGCACGTGTAAATTCATTGGGAAAAAAAAAAAAAAAAAA
>MU167225.1:297288-308639 GCA_015951145.1 Cronartium quercuum f. sp. fusiforme G11
TTTTTTTTTTTTTTTTTTATGATGATGATGATGATGATCATCATCATCATTTTTTTATTCTTATATGAAGAATATATATATATATACCTATTTATTATATATATATAAAAAAAAAAAAATTACCAGGTTTATATCTACTTTTATATATATATATATATAAACATACGATACTTTCATTTTTTCACTAAACAAATACAATACTTTCTTTGAATTTTTTTTCAAAAAGAAAAACTTTAAATTTGTCTATTTTAAGAAAAATTTTACTCTCCAAAGTTTGGTTCAACTTAAAAAACAATACTCAAGAATATATATATATATACTTATTTATAAACTTTATAAGTAATCAAGGATTCAATTTTCATCAAAACAGAAAAAAGTGTTGGTGGAAAGATGATCAACATATTTGTATTTTATTACAAATACTAATCTAGGACTAAGAGATGAAGATGCAGAATATCAAACAAAGAAAGAACAATCAGATCAAGAAAGAGGGTCAAGGACATTGAAAGTCAGACCACAATCATAACATGATTCTTTTTGTTGATACTATGGCCTATCTTGCTCAGAATCTCTGTAGATTAACTAAACAGGTATGTATGATACATTCAAAAGTATAAAACTGGTAAGAAAAACAAGTTTGAAAAGAAATCAAACAAACATCTGAATCAATTTCTTCAAGTGTATAATATATAACCTTCCTACCCAACTTTTCTTCAATCATTTTCCTTTCCTTCCTTCTTAGCAAACAGTTACATATCAGCAGGTCAAGCAAAACGAGGTGGGTGAGAATGAAAAAGAAACTGAGTGTGAGTGAAGGATTGCGTCTGACCCTGAAAAGAAACAAAGGCCGTGCTAATGGGCAAAGAAAGCAAGAGTATATAAAGCGAGATATTGAGAAATTCGAATGATTGATGAATCATCCACAGCACGAACGTTGTCCGAATGCGTTCTTTGAGGAAGGACCTGTGAGAGGGAAGCTCGAGCCTCTTGTCCGACCATTCCCTGAAGCACGTTGTGGTTGATCAAGTAGTCCAGATGCATGAATCTTTCGTGCCACTGTTGTAAAAGCCTTAAATCAAACCCAAAACATAATTTATCAATCCACGATTTCACTGCGGTGAGTTGGACGAAAAGTTCTTACTTCTTCGACATTTACTCCAGTCTTTGCACTCGTCTCAATATACTCCAGTCCATGCTCATCGGCCCACTTTTGTGCCTCATCCTGTGAGACTTGCCTCGAACCTCGTGCCCGACTGTCAGATGTAGAAACAGTTTCTGAACATAAATCCGCCTTATTCCCTACTAAAACGATCACGAGGCCAGGGTCTCCGAATTCTTTGAGATCATCTAACCACTGTCGTAAGTTTATAAACGAAGGTCGATAAGTAGTGTCGAAGACGAGTAATGCGCCAGATGCTCCACGGTACTATTATGATTTCAATTTTTATAACAAACAATCACAGAGAGCTTTTTTTCAATCCAGAGTTTGTGCAGGTCAGAATATGGAAGAGAGGGGGAAAGAGGAAGAGGCAACTAGCAAGGATATGTACGAAGACATACATATGACCGAGTTATTGACCTGAAGCTCTCCTGTCTTTAAGTCAGAAAAGTGTTTGGTAAGTGAAAATACAAAACCAAAAAAGAAAAAGACTACTGTATTTGATGAGGTCAATAGATGGTTTAAACTTACCCAGCCGTATCCCAAACTTGTGCCTTGATAGTTTTCCCATCTGGAAGAGAAATGAGCGAAGCACCAAACTCGACCCCTATCTGATGAATTTGAAAAAAAAAAAAAAAAGAACTTTTGAACTTTAGTTTTTTGAAAGTAACTAGAATTGGATAAATTGTTGAACGAACAGTAGGATCCGATTGACCCAGGAAACGTTTATCGGTAAGTTGAACGAGTAATGATGATTTTCCTGTACTCGAGTCCCCTACGACGACCTTTTATAGACCGACAAAGTCTGATTAATGATGATCGATGTGATTTAATTGAAGGATTGTTGACATACAAATTTCATAATCTGTGATGAGATGAGAGAGTAGCGTGAGTAACCTGAAGAATGGTTTTGGGGATGATGATAGGTTTGACTTACGTAATCCCAGGTGGCCATGGTCTGATTTTGATTTTAATTTTGATTTTACTTTTATTTAATGTCGAGTCAATGTCGATGAGTTGATGATGATGATGATGATGATTGGAGGTCAGTCTTGATTTGGAAGAGATTCCAATAGATGTCACTTTCACTTTCAGGGGTAGACCTGTCACTCGGTGAAACCCAATGTCATCCGCGTGACATCTTGGCCATTTATAACCTCGATAATTAAATAATTAATTAATTAATTAAATTCATGACTCAAACACCTCATCAGATCAGTCGAGTCAATCAACTTGACGCTGAATTACTCGATCAAGAACTTCAATCCGGATTACAATTTAATCTATCAAACGCATTAACACCTATCATCGGAATTCAATACCATCCTGAACTATCTCTCATCCTTCGATCCCTCATCCTATTCTTATCCCTCAATCGTTCCGTGAGCTATGGATCTCAGCTTCAAAATCTCAGGTGGTCTTCCTTCGAACCAACTCTTGGCTGTGGTGGGTGATCCTTCTTGTCAGATCATCTCATTTCCTTATTCATTGTTTCGTAACGGCTTCAGCTCATATTTGAACTCACTCAATAGAAAAATCGGGTTGGAGATCAACTCCTCGAGCCTTAAGTCAAACTCAGATAAAAGCCTACATTCTCCTCGATATCTTACCATTTTATCTCCATGGCCGTCTACGTGACTATATGCTCACATCCACTTGGGCAGATTGCCCACCGGCTCCAAGCATCAGCTCACTCTTCTCAAGCACTATCGATCGATCACGTCGAAAAAGATACTGGTGTCGATTTGCCTGGGATCTCTCAACAATCCTAGAGCGAATTTGCTCGAGCTGTAAGCTGGCTCACTTTCTCATCTTTCTTTATGACGGTCGATATCGCTCCATCCTCGAACGCTTCCTTGGTATCAGACTCGTCTACGCATCTTCAGCTACTCTCAGGAACGTTAGCTTTGAGTTCTTGAATCGTCAATTAGTCTGGGAATCTATTACTGTCAGTCTTCATCTTGATCCAATCCCACTCATATCCTTGACTGACTCTTTCTCTCTATTGATTTTGAACCATCCATCAGGATTTTTTACTCTTCATCTTACCTTTCATCAACGTTCGGCGACTCAAGCTCAGGCTTCTTCAAGCTCGATCTACCCTCATCAAGACCCTCACCCGCTCCTCTGACTCAAGTCTGCCCGATATCACGACTGTACACAAACCTACCACAGGCCCTTACAGTCACTTACCTCATACCGCTTGCCCAATCTGCACATCAAAACTTACAAACCCGACCACTTCATTAGCAGTAGCGAATGCAAATGATCCACTAGGTGGATTTCCAGTCTTACCATCATCTACCGATTCAAGTGTAAAAGTAGCTTATGAGGTCGGATGTTGCGGTGGGCTTTATTGTTACCATTGCTTGGTATCTGAGATCATTAATTGGAGAGAGTCAAGCTTGGATAGAAGGTGGGAATGTTGGAGGTGTGGAAATGTTGTTCTTAGCATTCAAAGATGGGATGGTCAAAAGAAGATGAATCATTAGGATTTGATCTATAAGAAGTGTTGTATTGGAGGTCTAGTAAGTGAACTGGCTTGAGATTTGGGGACACAGTATTTGTAACATTTCTACTTTGGTATTATTATGATTGCATTCAAAGAATATTCTGTAGCACATCAAAGAAGTCTTGATATGATAAAACATTTGACAGCTTGTCTTGGCATGATGAAGCATCTGATAGCTTTGGAAATTAGAGTGATACAGCCATCACATCATCCATCATCTCACCTTTACAACTTGCTACACAGTAATTTAGTCTTAGATACAAGTTAGGGACCATCATAGAGTATAATAAATTTTCTTGAAGTGTGACAAGGTATATTGATGAATTAGCTATAGTATATACACCATTTTTTTTGAAGATTATTATTCCGTAGTATGTCTAACCCCAGATCTAAGTTGATACTTTTTTGCATTATCAGTCCATTTCTCTTGTGGTGAAGGTCGATTTTGACGTGCTTGAAGCATTAATTTTGCTGTATTTGCAAGTTTTTCTTTACCGTTTTCAAATTTCAATGTTTTTTCAATTTTTTGATAATTTTCTTTTAAATTTTTAACTTGATCATCTCTTCTACTTCTTTTTATACAACAAGTTCCCCTTATCAAATCTTGACCACTGTTTAAACTTTTACATTTTTTACTCATTTTTTCTTGTTTAAATGTTAATTCTTTATTTGACCAAGGGTTAACTAATCCTAATACTGAACCTGGTAAGTAACCTACCAAGCAAATTGACCAACGTAATGGGACAGCCAAAGAATTGATCGGTTGAAGTCCCATTGCACGAATTTGATCGATATCAAGTAAGTTAACCTCACACTTATTTAGGTGTTGGACGATGGCGGGTAAGAGTGTGCGTAAGAGATTGTGATCATTTGATTGATCATCGTACAGATAACCAAAGAAAGCAGTGGTACCTTGAGCACTATCAACCCAATTAGGAGTGGGTAAACGGTAAGGCGGATCTGAGAGTGATTGTGCTAGAGCGTTTAGGACATCGAGACTGGTAGCGTAAGGTAGAGGGCTAAATTTGATCACAAGGGCGCGTTCTTCGTCTAAGGCTTTTTGTATTTCATCTCGATTCATTCGATGGTTTACGATGGTATTGTTGGAAGAAGATGAAGGACTGAGTCAGGAATATATATATATATATATATATTACCAAAGGTTATATAAGATTTTATGAGCTTTAAAATTCAGGATTTGAGTGAGATCATACATCTTACTTACAACATTGCTTGAAGGTCTTCTTGCTGAGGAGAAGGTGATCGAGAGACCGAATGAGAGTCAACCGAGGATGAAGTTGGATTGGAGATGTATTTGAGGGAAGACATGAAATTTTTTTGAATCGGATCTTGGAGATTTCGTCATCAGTCGCGCTTTTGTGGACCGGAGAACGAACTGAGGGACTTCAAGTGCACGCCCCGCAAAGATGGTGCGGGCATCTCCGAGTCAGACGCTTCCCAGATTGAACATTAACCCATCGATCAAGCTGCACTCAACAAAATCATCCAGTAGAAATGGGTATGGGCCCATCACCCGCTGTCAAGGCAGCTGCAAACCTTGCGATATCCTCCAACTCCTCGACTACGAACAAGACGAATCAATCTGGATCCAAGCAGCCTCTCTCGATCGAGAGTTTACTCGCCCAACAGAAGGCAGAGAAGGAAGCGGCTAGTAAAGTAACTATACTTTCAAACCATTTATTGATCATCAATCATCAAGAGTTTAATTTACCAACTTGTCTTATTTTGTGTATCTCATTCTCTGATAGCCAAAATTTCTATCAAAAGAAGAGCGAGCAGCGATGGCGATTGAGAAACGAGCTCAGGAGGTCGCCGCTGAGAAAGCTAGATTAGCCGAGGAGGCCATGAAACGTGAGGAGCTTGAGCGTAGTGCTCGCGAGTCCAAGTATGGATCCTACTCTAGCCGGAACGGTAGTGTTCGAGGCGATCGTGGATACTCTGACTCCAACGGAACTGGACTCCCGTACGGTCAAGGTGACAAGCGAGGGTCTGGTTCTTCGCGAATAGACATGGAAGGCGTACCGACGGCTCCCAAAGCTCTGAGGAGTAAGACTGGCCCACCTACTTCCGGACCTAGCCCATCTGGCGTACGAAATTCGGTACGAGCCGATACGAATCCTTCGAGTTCATCATCCTCCAATCTCATCCCCCCAAACTCGTCCTCATCATCCTCAATGCCTCCACCTACATTCCCTGCTTCTGCCTCTATACCCGACATGAATGGAAATAGCGTATTACCAAACAATGGACCTATGATCGGTACCGCTCCACCACCCGCGCTGAATCAGAAACTGCTGATGGCTCGTTATCTTGGTCAACCAGATAATAAAAAGCGAAGGATTAGGAAAATGTCTGATAAGAAATTTGTTTTCGATTGGGCAAAGGATGAAGATACAGCCTTAGAAGAAGTTGACCCGCTTTACGCTGTCACAGCTCCACCACTTCCTATCTCTGTACCAAGTTCGAGTCAATCTGGATCCAGTCACCATAATAGAGGCTCTGTTCCACCTCCTACAACGACCGCTGTTCAGGTTGTTGGTCGGTTTGGTCTTTATGGTAATGGAAAGTTGGCTGGAATTGATCCCGCCGCTCAATCTTCTCGCAAAGCGCATCATCAGACACGTTTTAACCCTGAAGATGAGGTACTCACCTCGACCCCGATGTCGACTGGGTCTAAACGAAGTTCAGCAGTGATCAACGAACTTCATTGGAGTCAGAAACCGTTAGAAGCCATGCGGGAACGTGACTGGCGAATTTTTAGAGAAGATTTCTCGATTGCGGCACGTGGTGGTAATATTCCTAACCCGATGAGATCCTGGGACGAGTCGAAGATTCCGATGCAAATTTTAGAGATTATTGATGAAGTAGGATATAAAGAGCCATCACCTATTCAACGTCAGGCTATTCCGCTTGGATTGAATAATCGGGATTTAATTGGAATTGCCGAAACAGGTTCGGGTAAAACGGCATCATTTGTGATTCCAATGTTGACTTATATTGGAAAGTTGGCACCACTTACAGATGATAATCGACATTTAGGACCATATGCTTTAATACTTGCACCTACACGTGAATTAGCACAACAAATTGAGAGTGAAACTAATAAATTTGCTCTTAGATTAGGTTATAGATGTGTATCAATTGTAGGAGGAAAAGCCATGGAAGAACAAGCATTAAATATGAGAGATGGAGCTGAGATTATTATAGCTACACCTGGTAGATTGAAAGATTGTATAGAAAGACATGTACTTGTTTTAGGACAATGTACATATGTTGTAATGGATGAAGCAGATCGGATGATTAATCTTGGTTTTGAGGAAGTCGTTAACTTTATTCTTGATCAACTTCCATTAAGTAACCTTAAACCTGATACAGAAGAAGCAGAAGATTCTAACAAGATGACTAGTTTTATTGGTGGAATTGAAGGTTTTGATGTTAGTGGTGTCAAAGGACTTTACCGTCAAACAGTGAGTCAATTTATATACATATGTATATGATTCAATGATAGATTAACTGATCAAGATTTCAAAAAACGTTTAGGTGATGTTTTCAGCTACGATGCCACCTGCCGTCGAACGATTAGCTCGAAAATATTTAAGAAGACCAGCTGTGGTGACGATTGGTGTAGCAGGTCAAGCAGTGGATACGGTAGATCAACAAGTAGAATTTTTACCTAATGAAGATAAGAAGCGAGGTAGATTATTAGAAGTACTTAATCAAGGTCATCCACCACCTATCATTGTATTTGTGAATCAAAAAAAGACAGCAGATCAATTAGCTAAAGAGATTTCTAGAGCTGGTTGGTCTACTACTACACTTCATTCGGGTAAGAATCAAGAACAAAGAGAGGCTGCACTTGGTTCACTTAGAGCTGGAGAATCTGATATACTAGTTGCTACTGATTTAGCTGGTAGAGGGATTGATGTACCTAATGTTAGTTTGGTGGTTAATTTTCAAATGGCTGGTACCATTGAAGCTTATGTGCATAGGATTGGTGAGTATCGTATTCTTTTTGATAATGATTATTATTTGTTATTTAGTTTTTTTTTTTTTTTTTCAAAAATTTCGTTTTAGGTCGAACTGGACGTGCTGGAAAAGTTGGTATAGCGATTACATTTTTAACGAATGATGATGCAGATGTACTTTATGATTTAAAGCAAGAGATTACTAAAAGTCCTGTATCTCGTTGTCCACCTGAATTAGCTAAACATGAAGCTGCTCAATCAAAAGTGTGTAATTTTTTTTTTCCTTCAAAACAATTTCGTATATATATATATATATATAAATGATTGAATTCTAAATTATTATTGATGATTAATTAATTGTAGATGTCAGCTGCCATGAAACGTCGAGCGGCAGATTTGGATGATGGTTAAAAAGTGATCATGTAAAGGTGGTTAAAGAATGAAAGCTTGTGAATTTTTTTTTTTTTTTTTTCACTTGGATTTGGATAAAGATATATATATATGTAGTTGAATGATGATCAAAGTATGTTCTGACTTTGATATGATTGAATTTATTCGGTTTTGGGTGAAGCCATCATTCAAAATGGATGTGTTTTATTTTGAATTTGAGACTTTTTTCTTTGTAAATTTTTCAATTGATCAGAAATTTATTAAAGAAGATGATGATTGATTTTGTTAAGATTCATAGTCATTTTTTTTTAATTAATTAATTAAGCCTACTGATGATTTTTTTCATTTGTGATGACCAATGTGTTGATGTCACACTATGCTCAGATGCTGATAGTAATCAAGACTGATTCTGTCCTGAAGACACTCAAGCTAGATTTTTTTTTTTTTTTTTTGTTTTGACCTGAACTTTAAGCATCTTTTTGTTCTCACTTTTTTTTTTTTTTTTTTTTTCATGCCTTTGTATCTCTGTGTGTTTAGCATTGAACAAACTGAGTCTGAAGAAATGTCTTGTATATAATAATGATTACCTAGTTTGATCTTGATAGATGGAAAGAGCGCATAACCTGCTTAGTCAACTGTCATCACACACACACAAAAAAAAAAAAAAATGGGGATTTCGTATACAAAAAAGGTCTTTTTTTTTTTTTTGGTTTACATAATAACTTTTATTACATAACTTGAATTATGTATATATATATATATATAAAGGATTATAAGTGTATAGAAAATTAATCATGATGATAATTAGTAATAATCAAAAGAGGAAAGGAAAGGAATGAGGAACGTAATTTTTAATCTTGTTGTTAATGATTACAATACAGTACAGTAATAGATTATTTTTTATTTTAAATTGTATGAATTTAAACTATACATATGTTATATATATATTAGAATACTTTACTTACTATGGTAACCAAAAAAAATAAAATAAAAGTGAAGATATGAGTTAAAGTGAGATGAAACGGGTAAGTAAATTATTTTAAGCAAGTAGTTTGAAATGAGATTGAGATTGAATTTTAATTCGATCGAATTGTATGTAAATGATCCAAAGTTTGTTCAAGTGATGATGAAAAAGTGAGATTGAAAGTGCCAAAGTCAAAAAGGAGACTGATGAATTTAATTGATTAATTATGTTTAGTGTCAAAAACTAGAATTAGAAAAGGGGATGAAAAAAGTTTGAGGATTAAATTGAGAAGTGGAAATAATCGGAGTGAAATTGAATTTATAAGTGATTGTGATTGTGAAATTCGAATCGATTAATCGTAAAATGAATTATCATCTTCATCATCATCACTTTTACCAATTCTCTCATTTAAATGATGACCATCAAACTTTATCACCACCAACTCATCCAATCTCATCATTTATGCCAACGATCAACAATTCATTCGATGAACAATCTCATTGGATCAACTCAACTTGTACTCTTCATCATCATCACCATCATCATCATCATCATCACCTTCATCACCTTCATCCATTAAGAAATCACACTTTATCAAACACAAACACCTCAAATCAATCAAGTCCTTCTAGTACAAACACTTCAACCGGTTCACCTACAACTACTATCGATACATCAGATCATCATCATCATCATCATTCCATCAATTCTCAATCTCATGATCAACTCACCCTCAATCTAAGACCTTTTCATTCTCATCATCATCCAAAACTACCTTCATTCGAATCTTCATTACAAGATGAAAGACCAATCTCAATATACCGTAAAGGCTCTCAATTCGGTCTAAGTTTAGCTGATATAGACGTCATTTGTACATTAGGTACAGGTACGTTTGGAAAAGTCTTATTGATCAAATTAAGATCAAAATATTATGCCATGAAGGTATTAAAAAAAGTCGAAATCGTTAGATTAAAACAAGTCGAACATATGAATTCTGAAAAAGATTTATTGAGTTTACTAACCTCGGGTGGAAATAAGTTTTGTGTGAATTTGATTTGTACTTTTCAAGATGAAATCAATTTATACATGTTGTTGGATTTTATACAAGGTGGTGAATTATTTAGTCATTTGAGAAGAGCAGGTAGATTTACTTCTGATGTCACCAGATTTTTTGCTGCTAATGTTTTATTAGCATTACAAGGTTTACATGAACTTGATATTGTGTATAGAGATCTTAAACCTGAAAATATCTTGTTAGGTCCAAATGTACGTTCTCCTTTTTTTTTTTAATAAACTTCATCCATTTTCCTTACTAAGCCTCTTTTGTCTTTCCTTTTCCTTTTTTTTTTCAAATAAATAGGGATACGTCAAATTAACCGATTTTGGATTCGCTAAAAAAGTTCCAGATAGAACTTGGACATTGTGTGGTACACCTGAATATTTAGCACCTGAAATTATAACATCAAAAGGTCATGGTAAAGCAGTAGATTATTGGGCATTAGGTATATTGATTTATGAAATGTTATGTGGTTATCCACCATTTTATAATAATTCAAACTTGATTGAAAATAATAATCCGTTTAAAATTTATGAAAAAATCTTGAATTGTGATATCAATTTTCCAAATCATATAGATTTAATTTCAAAAGATTTAATTTTAAAATTATTAAATATAGATAGATCTAAAAGATTGGGTAATTTAAAAGGTGGTATACAAGATATCAAAAATCATGATTGGTTTACTGGTGTTGATTGGGATTCACTTAGTAAACAAACTATTAGAGTAAGTCATTCAAGAAACTCATCTCTCTTTCTATCTTAAAACGCTACATTGATTTTCTCTTTTTTTTTTTTTAGGCTCCTATCTTACCTAGAATAGGTGTACCTGGTGATACATCAAACTTTGAAAAATACCCAGAAGTTAAAATTGAAGATTTACCTGGAATCATGCGTGCACAATTAAATAAACATGGTGCTAAATTTAATTCATCAGAAGTAGGATCTGATCCATATGGTGTTAAGTTTTTTTTTTTTTTTTTTAAAAAAAAAAAAAAAACGAAAAACTGATATGAGTTTTTTTACTTTTTTTTTTAGCATCTCTTTGAGTCATTTTAAATAAACATGGTTTATTATACCCCATATAATTCTCTTTTACTATCATATATCTTTTTTTTTTTTAAAAAAAAAAAAAAAAAAAAAAATATAATTCTCACTTATATCTTGCCTACTCATGTCGTCCTTAAAGTTTACCCTTTTCTCTCTTTTTTTTTTTTTTTTCAATGATTGTGAGTTTTGTTGATTGGTTTATTTAAAATTGTTGAAAGATTTTTTTTTTTTTTT
>MU167225.1:327388-340063 GCA_015951145.1 Cronartium quercuum f. sp. fusiforme G11
GTCAACCCACCGTAAATCCTCCCCGCAATATTTTTCCGACGTGAACCTTGTTATGGCTGGAGGCAGGTGTTACACGTCGTCGACAAAGCGGATTAGGGTTAGGGCAAAAGTGGTGAGATTAGGAAGATACATAACGTCCACGCTCCGCTCAGCAGACCGATTCCTCATCATCGGTTACCGGACTGTCCGAGCGGAGCGAGACGAGGAGAGAGAGAAGCTTACCCGGGATCCAATCATTATAGGTTCGCTTACTGATTTCTCACATATTCCTCTCTCTCTATGTTCCGTCTCAAATCTTCCATGTGCGTGTCTATGTTGTTGTTGTTGCTGTTGTTGTTGTGTGTGCAAATCATCGGTTACCGGACTGTCCGAGCGGAGCCAGACGAGGAGAGAGAGAAGCTTACCCGGGATCCAATCATTATAAACCTGACCTGGAAACGCTCCCGGGGTGTAGTCTGTGCGTTTCATGAATGGATGGCGTTGTACGTCATCCTTGTTGAGGTATGGGTACAGCATGGGGTTACGGCACTGAGACAAGTTACATACATAGCTACTAGCATATCCTTACACGTAGATAGCTATTTAGATCTCGCTCCCCCGGCCCGGAGCTCCCGTCCTCATCTTTCTTTGACGGGAGTTCCCCAACGAGCCGGGCGCGCGAGCGAGACGAGTGAGGAGAGACTTAGCTTACCTGACTACTCTTACAATCCTGCCTTCACGCGTTGGTAACGGATTACCCTTTTTAGCCAGTTCTTTATACATGTCTCTTCTCTATTAGTTTCATTTTTATAGAAAAAGCCTAAAAAAAAGGAATTACAACGTTGAGATAGCTCCCTCTACAGATGGGCTAGTCACAGCCACTTGTATTTACCCGAGTTAGTCATTTGTTTGATGAAATCTAGAGATTTCCATTCATAGACTTACAACCCATGCTAACATGTTGCCTTGTCCTTTAGTCTCCCAATCTAAGGAAAGATAAAGGTGGTAACAGAGGTTTGTTTCGAAATCCCTGTAGAATTCCTAGGGCAATTAAACTTAACCCTCAATCTAAGGTGGGAAGAGAAATCGCCTTCTAGGTACAGAAGAGATGAAACGCGAGGGTGCACTGGCTCCGAGAGACAGTTCCTAAAAGTATTGAGTGTGGTTACCATCACAATACTTTGGGGCAGTTTGAACAGTTTGGATCAAGAACCAAGTCATTTTACTTTACTTTACTATGAAATATAAAGTACAGTAAATTCTAATTTGCCTGGTAAAGCACTAAAAAGAAGTCTCATAAGCTCACCTTGTAAAACAAAAACAAGTAATTAAGAATAGTTACTTTACCTAGCCAAGCACTTTACTTGTGAAGTAAAGTAAAGTCACATCATTGTAATGTGCCACAAGAAACTCCTTCCATTTTGGTGCCAATCAGAGCTTGGGCTTATTTCCAATAGACCTTTTGCATGGCCACATCACTCTCATCTACAGGCGAAGAAAATAATGAACTAGCAGCTCTCAGCATTTCAAAAACTTGAAAGATCAAGAACAAAAACTTATCAATGGAGACCAAGCACCTTGGTAAATCCCACTCACTTTCAAAAGGTCATCACCTCTTTTTGAGCGGGGATTGCTTCGAATACACTGTTTGAGCAATCTTCAGAATCAACCCCAGTCGATTCCAAATCCCGACAGCTACATCAGTGCTTTATATTTTGATCCTTTTTTGTTTCTTGAGCATTTCTCTGATTTCTGACAGGAACAGGGTCAGATCTTCATCAGTTGAAGATCTGATCTAAGTTCAATGAGAATTTTTGATTGTTATAAGGTGCCCTTTGACTTTTGTAGAATAAAAGATGAGATTGAGACCTTTTGGTGGACTTCTCTGGCACTTCATCATCAGGATGTATTGAGAGGTGCATATCCTCGGTGAGTAACACAGATTACCAAATTTGAAAGTGGTGGTAATACATCGTGTAATACTGTACGTGGCACTCTGTCTCATTCTCAGCCCGACACAACACTTCTTTAGCCTCTCCACTTCCTTACCATCAGCATGCCCAACCTCTTTGAGTCATTCACCCACTCAACCGGTATCAAATCCGTCAATTTTCATTGTTCCCTTCTCGCCATCCTCCTCGCCCTCTCATCCTATCGCCTCTTACTACTAGGTAAAGCCCTCGTTGTAGATTGAATTTCATCGGACGTGAGGACTGCACATCCCGACGACACTGACCAGGTTTTGACTGTCTGACCAATCACGAAATTTATAACGTCTGCAACAGACCGAGAAGACCCATATCATTGTCACGCCCTTCTACGCACAGGTAGATGGCTTGATGGGACGCACTACCAAAATTGGCAACCGGATGGATGCATGCTCCACTCTTACAAACCAAAGGAGGTAACTGAGTGCTTCCGCGGTCGTCGTGTTGTCTTCATCGGGGATTCGGTCACTCGGGGACTCTACTACGGCGCTCTTCGATCGGTAAACACGTCTATCACTCAAGAAGACCAGCCTAAACATTCAGATCGAGTGCTACAGACTGCCGGTGGGGTCGAGTGGGCGTTCTACTGGGACCCATTCTTGAACACCTCGAATTGGAACCATATCTTGAGCGACTCACCCATAGCACCCACTGGAAAACTACATAAACCTGCGCTCTTGGTCGTCGGTTCGGGCTTATGGTTTCTCAGGCATACAGTTCCTCTTGAGGCTTGGCGTGCCAAAGCGGATAAGCTCTTCGAAGCCTCATTGGACAGGCAGAACATCATTGCGGATGAGATCGTGTTTTTGCCCGTGGAAATGCCGGTGATCGAGAAGTTGTCTTCCGAACGAAGGAACATCAAACTTGAACACGTCATTCAGATGAATACCTACGCGCTCCAGAAACTCGACTCTGACCCTGCCTATCAAATCGCAATCCCCTCGGTCAACAACCTGATGACAGTTGGAGCCGAAGCAGAGACAACAGATGGGTTGCATTACTCTGAGAAATTCATGAGCATGCAGGCGCGGGTCTTGCTTAACATGCGATGTAACGACGTGCTCGTGAAGAAATTTCCGTTCGACAAGACTTGTTGCTCAGAGTATCCTAAGCCAAATTGGATTCAATGGCTTTTCATAATCGTTCTCTTGGTCTGGGCTCCTATCGGACTGTATCTTGACCAGCATCCGAGTACGACTCCATCGAACTGGACACGATTTTTCCCACCTTCGATATACCTCATGCCTCTCACAGTCTTTGGCTATTCGATTGTGCTTATTTTCCTGGCAGACCGAACATCACTCTTTACAAAGGAACAGAAGCAATTCGATGGATGGATATTTGCTCTACTCAACCTGCTTGCCCTGGCCGTCGGGGTAGTCACTTATCAAGTTTCTGACAAAGGCGATCTTGGTCTGTTGAACCGCGAGCAGACCGATGAATGGAAAGGATGGATGCAGCTTGCAATTTTGATTTATCATTATCTATCAGCATCCAAAATCTCAGGAATTTATAATCCGATCCGAATTTGTGTGGCTGCATATCTCTTCATGACCGGCTATGGACATTTCACCTTCTTTTACAAAAAGAAGGACTTTGGGCTTGCTCGAATTGTGGGAGTAATGGTGCGGCTCAACCTTCTAACGCTTGTGCTAGCTTACATCATGGACACGGACTACCTATCCTACTACTTTTCTCCACTTGTCAGTATGTGGTTTATGATAATTTGGGTGACGATGTACGTTGGGCATCAATGGAACGACAGGCTGGATGTTCTTATACTCAAGATAGTCGGCTCAGCTGCGCTGACTACAATGTTCTTCAAATCTGAGACTCCCCTCAAAATGGTCTTCGCCATCTTCAACCGGATCTTCCAGACCGAGTGGTTTGCGAACGAATGGGCCTTCCGAGTAACCCTAGATATGTACATTGTCTACTGGGGCATGTTGGCCGCTCTCGCTTACATCAAAGTCAAAGAATTCAAATTGATCGAGCGCAATCCGGAGACGTGGAAGAAAACTTTGAGAGCAAGTATCATACTCAGCTTTCTCGGCGTCTTGTTCTTCTTTTGGTTCGAGCTTAGCCAACCCAGCAAGCTGGTATACAATCACTTCCACCCATATATTTCAATTATTCCAATTGCAAGCTTTATCGTATTGCGAAATTCGACGGCGTTCTTGAGGAGTGTGAACAGTCGAATGTTCATGTTCTTTGGCCAGTGCTCGCTCGAGACGTTTATAATTCAGGTCAGGTGCTTGATTTAGCCGACCTTTCCTCTCAGTCTTTCGATTGTCTGTGATGCTGATGTGCTTTAAAAATTTTCGCGCGCGGGGTTACCCCTTGGGAACAGTTTCACTTCTGGCTTGTGGCAGACACCAAGGGCATCTTGATCATGATTCCTTGGGGCCGATGGCGAGCGCTGAACTTCATCCTCTCGTCTCTCGTTTTTGTATTCATCAGCAATCATGTGGCGGTAAAGACAGGTCAGCTCACCGAATGGATCTGTAACAAGCAGTCATCGAAGCCGAAAGGGAATAATCATCGACCGACCAATACCACCCAGGCCTCTGACTACATCCCCTTACCCACGATCAATAACCAACCCACGACTAGTAGCGTGATGTCAGAAGAGGTCGATCATGTGAAAGAGGAAGCTGAACGAACGCTAATGGCGGTCCCGAGTGCGGACCGAGGTCGGATGGGTGAAGTATGGGGATGGACGACTGAGGCCTTTGACAAAAAGCTTTGGTTCAGGGTCCTTGTCCTTCTTGGTGGATTGTGGTTGTTGAACTTACTGTATCCGAGCCACGCGGCTTCGACTGGTCATATATGTCAGTACTTGTGTCATTATCAGAGAGAGCGACTCGGATCACCTATCTGACCATTATTGACATGTACCTCTTTTGTAGTACCGACACATTGATTGGGACCCAAGTCATCAATCCTCAACACTTTTTTTTTTTTAAAAAAAAAAAAAATCTTGATAGTGCGTTACCTCCTCTATAATAAGTACAAAATTTCTCAACACTACAATGACGCAACATCCGATGTTAATAGGTTCAATTCACCTGCATATCGTCTTCAAAACAACACCAACAGAATCCTTCGCATTCAAAATGCTTGGGCCTGTTGCAAGCAATTCGCATCACTCTCGAATCCATTGTGCATTACCGAGCCATAGACTAATTTCTCTCATCTTCTTTTCTAATATTATTGCTTGGTTCAAGTACTATTTATTGGGGTTGTGTTATCGGACCTTTTTTTGCCTATATCTTTCGAATTGAATGAAGCGAAGGGGGTTTTTTTTTTGAAGGAAAGCATAAGAAGAAGTTTTTTTCTTATATTTTGTGAACTAGAATGGCTGTATCCAATAGGGGTCAATGTTTCCTAAAATCACGGGGCATTTTCTACACACTAGAAGTATTGGGTTGGAACTTTGAAGTTCATTTACCTTTCTGTAGGTTGTGTTTTAGATTACTTGACCTTTCTCTTTCTTTGATTTTCATGGTTTTGTGGGTTGATGCCACATATAAGTCTTGTGGGTGTGAGAGAACTTGCTAATTAGTAATCTGAGAATGCGTTGTTTTAGATCTTTGGATATTTTTCTCTTTGTTCCTGGTCGTTATTCATAATTTATTCAAAGGATATCATCAATACATGGGAACGTCCCAGTGCATTTATCCTTTCCATCACACAGTTCATTGCCAGTCAGTCGGAGCAGGTTGCAGCTCACCCAACAGAACACAACTCAAACCAACCTAAACTTATCAGTCCTCTTCAAACCAGCCCTTACATTATGGAGTCAGTGCACCGCCGTGCCCTTGTCACTTTGCAGCTTATGGAATATACAGGTTTTTCCAATTCATGCCTTGCACTTCTTCTTGTTCAAGGTTACATATCTTAAATGCTTTACGGCGGCTCAAAAGTGCATATTGAAGTCGAGATGGAAGTAGGGGCAAGTTTGTTTCTAATTGACATCAAGATGTATCAATCACGGGCTGTCTGTCAGTGATCATTCTACCACTTGGAACAGACGTTCAAAAAGGTATATCTAATCATAGAATACACTCGGCCTAATTTGTCCACTCAGCTTACTTTTTCAGTCGAAATCCCCATGGCCGAATTAGTGTTATCTTCTTATGATCTGATCACAGCACTTTTGATTACATATAAAAGGCCAAAAAAAAAGTGCGTTTCAGGATAGATGATTTTATGATCTCATGCGATATCGTATACTGCTATAGGAAGAAACAATATGGTGAATGAATGCTCTACCGTGGCGGTTGAACGTCACTGCTTGAGAATGAAAACTTTTAGCCACAGTGAACGCCCTTATCTTTGATTGTGAATAATGAACATCATGTCATTGAGACATAGATTAAAAGGACACGCTACAATGCAAGACAAAAAAAAAAAGGAGAATCTGTAATCCAAATAAAAAGTTTGATGTGCAAAAGAACAAACCCAAAAGATCCCAATCTCACTCAAATGTCACCGAAGAAGAAAGAACACATACAAACGCCGAAAATCTACATACACAACCGGATAGGGTTGTGAGCCCATGACTACATGTAAGAAACTGCGATTGAGGTAAAGACATTTGAGGATTGATATCTATTACGAACAAAGACGTAGGAAGAAACAAAGACAGCAGTATTCAATAAATAGATATTATGAAGCGGCGTTGTAATGCCGACAGCCGCGTTTCTCTACCGCACGTCGCAGCCTATCAGAAGAGATTCAGAGACGAGAGGTGAAGAAGTCAAATTCAAGTTGCAGTCTTTGACATATAAAAGGGACTGCAGATTGGGAATCAATAGATGATGAAACTCACTCCCATAGGATAACATCTGCCCACAGAACCGCTCCCGGTAAGGCTGCTACGTGCAGCACATCTCGAAAGTGGTGCTCTTGCCCTAGCATCAACGCACCTGGAACACGATTTCCATAAAGTCGCTCACAATGAGCAAACTGAAATCAATATCAAAAGAACAATACTTGACTAACCCGTTTCATCTATTCTGAGGCGTTCCTTTAAAACTGGATCTTCCTTCTTGAGCACCTCGAGGTTATAACGGGCGAGTTCATCAATTTGAAATACTCGGCTGAAGGCTACCCAAAAGTGTCGCTTAGTGTGATGTAGTGATCGCCATAGAATGGGTGTGTCCACTTCTGGGAACGTGTTGGACACCATTTTGACCGCTCGCATCATTCGACTTGTCCACCAGTCCAAGCGTTTCTCATCTAAGTCAGTGAAAGCGAGCGGAGACCAAGAATCCGGCTCTCTGCCAATTGCTTTGAAGTCTTCCTCACTCCATTGACGTAAGTCCCAGAATCCTGACGACATTTCAATCAGGTCTGGCTGAACGATGTTCGGACTATCAAAATGTTCCGCTAAATTGGTGAGCAAGGGTACCAAAACGTTTTCAACCCGGCTGGTGTATTCTGCCGGAGGGTAGTCTTCAAAATTCGATGAAAGAAACAGCACAAGAGAATTTCAAAAGGAAGCTGTCACTCAGTTCTAGTATTCATCTAGTGCTTCATACCAAGGCGCAATCTTTGGTTCTGACTTACAACCAGAGCTGTTGGCGTAGAGTCTGCCTCCCTCCTTAGGATCGAGACCCCACGTGAAAAGGTTTACCGCCGTGAACCCGTACTTGGGTATCCGACATACACGCGGCCTGGTTGTATTTGCATTGATCTTGCCTGCCTCCCAGATTGGGGCCCGTTTCCTAAAAAGCTCATGCTCGTGTGCTGGCCAATCTTCAGGGGGCTCGAGGGGATCATCAGGATGGAAGTGCCAGGGAGGTGGCGATAAAGGAGAATCGGCTCCGATAAAAAAAGTTTCGGCGGGCGGATTGGGAAGAAATATCTGTGAGTCTTCAGTTGAGCCAGGTGCTTCACTCAACATCGTACAAAAGTCAAAGAGATGCCAACTGTGGTGGAGGATTTGAGAGATCGAAGATGGGTCAACAGACATACAACCATGTCTGGGAGCTTGTCTCGAAGTCACGTACCGATCGATGGAATCCCCAATGAGCACAACCGTCCGATTCTCTAGCCATTTGAATGGTCCATCTTCTACCAAGTTTGGGTTTACAAGCAGATCCTCTTTCAATTGGGCGAACAGGTTCGAAGGTGGGCAATCTTTTCTATACGGCCGCCACGTGTTATCACCATAGTCAGTTTGATTGTAGTGCAAGTAGCCTCGTTGATTGAACGGGTTGCATCTCTCCGGGATCGAGGAAGCCATGGTTGGACCGGGTTGGGAAACTGTTCTCTGACTCGTCGGTCGGTCTTCCTGCGCACCCTTGAGTGAGATGGGGTCCCACCAAAGTGTACAAAGTGCAAAACCGACAAGTGTACTTCCGGCCAGGATCCAGATGGCTCTCTGGCAGAAGCACACCAAAGAATTTGTTAGCCCGTTCTTCGCTACGGGTATTTGCGATTCGGTCACCTCATCCGATTCTGACGTAATTTGGACATAGGTAGCACCGGAGGGGTCTTGTCGCCGGCCTCCCATTCTGCTATTCACGTTCAGCTGAAGAGCGGTTCTAAGGTAAAATAGTAGACACCAATGACTTGAATGTGCGATTGGAAGATGTTTTTTGACGGGGGTTTTGCCAAACTTGGAGCGGTAGGTTGCAGTGAGGTTATATATTTTTTGGTTCTAAGCTTTCTGCCCAAAAAACACTTGCGAGCTGACGTTGAGCCACCCGCTCGTGGTTGAAGAATCGTATCGGACTTGATTCGAAGAACAGAGGAGTGTGGTGAGGTCGAATCGAAAGAATGACAAAAAACGAGCGTACGGTGATGATGAGCAAACGAATGGACTTTTCTTCAAAGCGCACGCGAAAGTTTCCGAGCGATAAAGGAAAAAAAGGATTGAAAGATGGACAAATTCGGATTGCCTCCAGAGAGGTCCATGATATAGTTCACAAGGATCTATTAATAATTTCTCCTTGTTTGAGCCCAACCAGGAGACATGTTTCAGGAAACTTTGCCCATTCTTTGCTCCCCGCCAGCGTCGCAGACAGTTGTGTGCCAATATCAAACCGAGAACAGTGTCTCAGTTCTGCGGCATCCACACAGGTAGGGAGGAGAGCACAATGAGTTGACTGTGAACTGGATCATTTGATCTCGCCCTGTTCATGAGATTGATACCAAAGCCTTGGGTGATCTACGAAGCTGGGATGAAGAAGAAATAACGAACGACCGATTATCATAAAATAGGGTCGCAAGCCTAAATCGGACGCAGGAACAAGTACCTCCGGCGTCAGGTCAGCTAATCAGTCAAGCTTGCCAAAGCTCGTACCAGCGAGGCGATGAATCCAATAGAGTCTCTGAGAGTTGTCTACGTATCGAGCCTGAGAGCTTCAGCCATCTTCAGCCAGCTCTAAATGATATCTTTGGAGAGGGGCAACTAAAAAGTCAAAAGCAAGAATGCTGAAATGGCCAATGAAGACCTCCTCTCCAGCCATCAAAGCAGTACTGATCAAAGCACTTTTCAGTCGTTTACATGCTAGTCCCTGATGCTCTCGAAAATGTGGGCAAAAACTTACGTGCCTTGGATGCAGACAGGTTGGAAGCAGATGTGAGTAAGAGAACTGCGTATATTCCTGATTCTACGAAAAAAGGGAAAGGCTTAGATGGTAAACCTCCTGGTAAAACTACTGGACTCAGATCTGGTCAACTACCATCCTCAAGCAGCACTCAGGTTCACCTGCAAGCCATACTTAGTCCCAGATTCTCCAGCAACAAACTCCTCCTCAGGCCCAAGCACACAAGGAAGCAGGCAACCTAAGGAGAAAATGCTGTCCTCCAAAGACCTCAATTCAAATTATGCTGGAGAGATGAACAAGGTGGAAGAGGTGAACAGAGCAGCAGCGGCGAAAATATCGCAGGAGAAAGAAGAGAAAATCATAAGACAAAATGCGACAACAGAGAAAAAAAGGCAAACAAAAAGAGTCAGGGAGAAGAGGTACCATTAGAGGAATAAGCTATACAAGTCCCACCAATGAGACTGCTACAGCTATTGGGCCTCTCGATTCCTTACCTGGTTCTTATTTGTTTTTGAATTCTTCTACACCTTTTGATGTTGCTTCTCTCAAACCAACTCTAGCTCTTTCTGATAATATTGTGGCGTCCTCTTTACATAGTTCTCAACCTGCTGATGTATAACATATCTGTTTGGCGGCGAAATTTCTCTTGATACAATTGAATGATGTCTTGTTGAGTTTGAAGGGAAATCGGTAGCTCAGAAAAGTATTTTATTGAAAAAAGTGGATCATTGAAGTGCCCAAGTAGGACTTACATGAGGCATCATAATCTCTAGCAAACAAAGGCACTGTGAAACTGTGAAAAGGGAATCACAAGCGCTACAGAAACATATGACTCGTGTGGAAGAGAGTCAAAGAAATTCTACAATTCCAAAAGAGGAAAAGTCAGATGAGGCATCTGATGAAGAATTGGAATATGAAGAATTACCATGAGGGGAAGCTTTACCATTACAAGGGGGAAACTTCCAGCATATTCACATTGAATAAAGGCATTCTGTGAAGGTTCTTGGAACACAGTTATCTAGGTAAGTTTTGATCAAACAATAAGTAAAGTCAGGACTATAGGACTGAGCTTAGATATCAGGGAGATTTTCAAACTAACCAGTCCTCAACCCCAGAGAGAACATGTAAGTGAAATCCTTTCTGACTAGGATTATCTATATTTTAGTATTTCAGGGTATCTTCATGGTGGTGGGACCAGGAAAATGAAAAGCAAAGAAAGAAAACATTGTGATACTTTCAGAAGTTCTAGTTAAAAATTGGTACCCTAGTAGTACTTACAAGTATGCAAAAACTAACCCCCAAATCACCCTGTGGTTCATCTATTCACACCATCAGATAGGTGGAAACGGTTTGAAGTGTTGGTCATTCATCTACAAAAACCACATCTTGATGAACAGGCTGGGATGCATGTAGAGAATCCCAAAGAGGAAAGGTGAGATTTCTTATTCTGTTTTGAGTCACTACTAGAAGAAAGAGAATAGAGAAATCACAGAGACACTGAGACTCACCTGGGATGCACACAGAGAATCCAAAAGAGGAAAGGTGGGAGAAAAATCCTTTCCTCTGGAGTGTGCATCCTGTTGAAGGGCTATGAGTGCCTATGTAAGGGCTTTTTAGAGTGAACAGTCTTGAGACCATGAAAGCTAGAAAAGACAAAGAGTCTTGAATATGAATCCCATTTTGTGTGATGACAGTTGACTGGTTAATCTGAAAAACAACACAGAGAGAACAGATATCTTATATACACATGTTCACAGCTATCAGCTCAGGTTCAGTCATACATGTGGTCCTCACTAGCTCAGACATTGAGAGAAAAGAAACTTGGAGACACAACAGATGTTGAGACATGAGAAAGGACTACATGCTGAGAGGCACATCCATATGAGACACTAGTGTTTGAGTATGACACAGGTGTCACAGACATGTTACAAGTATGTTACACCAACACATCCCAGATACATGAGGAGACTTATAGTACAAGCATATATATATATATATAAGGACATTCATAATACAGGCCTTCATATACCTCAACACATCTTTAGCTTGGTGTGTGACATATACTGTAAGCCTAGGAGTTCAATTTATCACAGGCCTGAAATTATTCACAATATAAAACTTTTGTCTGAAGTGACTAAGGCTTAAATAATGTTGTTGGACACATCATTCATGAATACTCATTGAATACCCATGTTGTTCAAGACTCAGGAAACAGACTTGAGGCAACATCTTTGAGAATTGATTGGATTACAAAGTTCAAGAGATCTTTGAAAAGACTTTGCCACAAAATTTTTGTCCAAGGGATGACCATTAGGGTTTCTTTGGGTATCCTTGGAATTTCAGCTGTTATCACTGAAATATGGTTTCAAAAGAAATTTGAGATTGTGAAAATTCAAATATGGCACAGTTCACTGCCCTCTCTGCAGGTGTTGTGCATAAAATGGTCTTAGAACAGGTAGAGATTAAAGTTGAGGACATCAAATAAAGGGATCAGCACATAAGCATGTGTCAATTTGCTGATAAATGTAAATGGTTCAATGGACAAGTCATCAATGGTACCTTGCCTGTTGAATCAAAAAATTCTAGAACCCAAATGAGTTACTTTTAAACTCATCTCTCACCCATTCTTTGATGCTGATGCCCCACATTCAAATAGACAATTTTGGTCATGGTTGCAACCATCCAATAAAGATATGATAGTGATCTCCAAGGTTACCCCCCTCTGAATAATATTCACAGGTCCCATTTACCTCTCTCTGAACACCTAGAGCACACCTGTAACCCACCAAAATTTCTTCAATATCTATCCATTGTTTGTTCAAGACCTCAGCAGTGTTGTGACATGAGTTCAGAAAAGAAGTGACTACACCAGGATTTGAACCTGGGACCTCAGCATGTAAGTCAAGACACAATGTCAATGTGATGCCTTTACTGCCACCATGGGCAAGGTGCTGATGTAAGAATGTTATGTCGCATGGATGTTACAGTGTGACCGCTGTACAGTACTCACTGCCAAGATATTTGTATCGGATGGGCCTATCCGATGTTCTATCACCCCAAGATATGCGATGCAGTGTCAGTTGGATTAGGTGCGATGGAATTACTATCGGTATCTAATGCTCTGACACCATATTGCAGTGTAATTC
>MU167225.1:378632-402628 GCA_015951145.1 Cronartium quercuum f. sp. fusiforme G11
GGCTGGGTTGGATCAAGTTGAAAGTGAAGGTATGATTTGGAGTTATTGATTGATTTGAAAGTGATGAGTTGATGTGAAGTAATCGATTGATTTGAAAGCGATGAGATGAGATTGTTTTGAAAGTGATGAGATGATTTGGATTAATTGATTGATTTGAAAGTGATGAGATGAGATTGATTTGAAAGTGATGAGTTACTGGCAGTCAGCATGTCCATCCAAGGACAAGCCAACTGTACTGTGGTCGATGTCAGTCAGCACATCCATCCAAGGACAAGCTGACTGTATGATGGTCAACATGTGGGTTTGCGGGACATGACCAGGCCTGTGGGCAAAGCCAATGGGTCTGACAATGTCCCCCATGCCCTTGTGATCAACAGGTGTAGGCCAGGTTGGCTGGCCATTGAACAGGCACCGGTCAGGTGGCGGTGTATATGACAGAAGGTTCACTGCCACCTGACGGGTCACCAACCGCACTTCTGGTTGCGTAACACCCGCCACAGTGGTGCATGCAGTTGACGTACATAATTTTCACTTGTGTTTTAGGTCCATTCACCCAAATACGCCTCCGTGGTGTAGACAGTATATAGGGTGGATGTGAAAGGTTAAGATCGGTGACATCCACTGGTACTCATATCGCTTCATCCAACATACAAGAGCCTAAGTACCTAACCTTAGGTGATATCCAAATCCAAACTCAACTTTTCATTCAGGCTTGATCGAATTGCAATGACGACCTGCTGAGGATGTTACCATCAGCATCCCAACAGGAGACTGGGAAAGAGTCTCAAATCGCAATTGGCTCAAGAATGAGAGAGACCGTTTCCATTCGCATCGACCGAATCAACAAGGATAATGATTCTCTCGAGTTGGATTGTAGGATGAGGAGCTCATGATTTCCTCTGTTGTTCTCGATAAATATCGGATCAGGGGTCCGGCTGTTGACTTGCTCTGTAGCCTTCGATGGATCTTGCGACGTGCAAATCGGGTTGAAGTGCTACCATAACTCATCCATTTGGCACTCATCACGGCTCATGATTACGCCGGGTGCTTCATCGATACAGCCCGAGGAAGTGAGGCACTCTATATTGGGCCGCGGCATCTGCTTGTTCCTATTCATGAACGTTGCAATGCCTGTCCCTGAGAGGAAGGCATGTGGGCTCGCCGATTTGTACGCCCCCCACTTCGAAATGATTCCATCACCGTTAATCGGTCAGGACAGCCAGACCTACGATATCGACCGTTTGCGGGTTTTGTGGCTCCCAAGGTCTATGGTCCCTCACGGTTGGGATCGCTTTGCATGACGTAGGATGCGGCGTATGGTGACTTAGGATCTCATTTCGATCAAGCTCAACAGGATATAACCTCAGATCAAGGTACCTGAACCCAGCCGTGGACTTGATCTGCTAATCCAATGAAGCAGCTAGCGATCGTATATGAGGGGCTTTTTTCGATCACATCCCCTCCGCCGTCACGTTGAGCTTGGTCAGAGAACTGGACCGATCGTTTTGCGTTCTGTCAACGGCCGATATTGTTTGTGGGTCAAGTCGATCGTTCACATCCAAGTCTGAAGTTCGCTCGGCCTCTAGATCCTTAAAAGATACCTTTGCCTGCCCGCCCCCCCTCAGACCAGCAGAGTTCAAATTATGGCGGACGACCCTTCCTACTCGTTTCCCGCAAGCAGAGAAAACGCTACAGAGAAATCTCAAGATGTTCACTTTGGTGTTTTGGAGACCTCAGCCAATAACCTCACGATTTGCTCTCAAAAGATTTCGTCAATGTCACCTGTGAACACTGAATCGTTGGATGTTCGACCACTTCAACCGTTTGAAGTTCGTACTAGGTTTCCTGCAACACAGCCTCTCACTAGGAACCACTTGAACACGATTTCGTCAGTCGCATCAGAGCCACCATACAAACGCCTTGCTCTCAGCCTTTCGCTCAATGGCAGTACCTCGGGATTACCCTCACATCCTGAGACGGGACCGCTGATCAAATTGGAGCAACCTGAATCCCGAGCCGCCTCTCATTCTTCAACCACCTCGTCACTTGAGCCGCTGGGGGAAACCTTCGAGGTTCCCACCATCTTGCTCTCGCCGGGCCCAAGACACTCAATCGCTGGGATACCCTCACTTTCATTCACCAATGACAGGTCGGGTCGGATTCATGAGAGGCCGCGACCAAGCGCTAGGTCCATAAGCTCTCGAGCACTCGACACCTCGCCATCATCACCCTCGAGTCCGCGTATCAGAAATAGAAGACGCACTGGGTCGGGACGAACACGTTCCAAGTCAGACACCACTATTGATCCAACTTTACTCGACTCGGCTTCCAACAGCATTCCCTATGCATCACCAATGTCCCCTTATTCGCACTCTCATCTTCAACCTTGCAAGGACCACATTTCACCGCCTTCCTCCCCGCGTTTTCCTCTGCTCTCGTCGGTAAGACCAAGCTCGCCTCTGATTGCAGATGTCAAAGTTTCCAAAAGCAGGTATGATCCTTCGAACCAGTCCTGATCAATATGAGGCCAGTTATAACCATACTAAGGTCTGGTGTACTTCTTTCAAGACTGCTAGTCACCAAGACCCACTGTTTCTACCCAGGAGATTTTCTTGCCTTTCAGAGCTGTCTCTTAGGTTCTTCAACATTTCTTTTCGCTATGTAAAACTTCTGGTGGGACCACGCCACTTTCACTCGGCCTGAAAACTTATGACTCCTTCTTTTTCCGTTTATGCTTAGGCTTCCAAATCGTTTTCCACCCTTGTAATCCAAAAGCTCGAATCAAGCATTCTGAGATTACTTTATCCATGTATCCCCAAGACGGGGATTTGGGTGCTGAAAACCCGGTGATCAAGGTAATTAGACCTTTGAATTAGGACGGATTTTTGTGTTTACATGATCTCTAGGAACTTTTTTTTTTCAACAGAAGATATGGAAGGAAAACTAAAGCCGCTTTGTTCTTCTTCTTCTTCTTTTAGGCCATTTATCCTACGGGAGGAATACTTCACAGGACTGGAGAGAGTAGCATGGTACACCGTCGCGAGGAAAATTCAATTGGTTTGTCACTCGGGGTTGATCCTGTAAGCGTTTGATTCATTTTCATTTTTTTTGGTACAGACAGAAGCTTATCCGTTTCACCTTAGTACGGAAAACTAGCTCTTCGACATACTCGCTCCCGATCGCATGATGAATGGTCCTCACCTTATCTTCTTGGATCTGGTATTGAAACCAACACTTTGTTACTTACCATGAATGAAGATCCCATTGCGCACGGCGGTGTTCTGTAAGTACTCAAAATAGTTAAAATTTCAGGGAAATTATGAAGCAAGAACTCATTTGATTGTTCTGGGCACTCTGTCCACCAATGGACACGATCATATACGAACACTAAAATCAGGCCCTCTTTAGACTTCGCTGTGCTGTTGTATCTTCCCAGTCAAAGAACGCAAGCTTTCGAAGCACAATTGACGGTCAAAGCCAGTCCGGGTGGTGAACTGGGAGCAGCTCTTCGTGGGATGTGGACGAACCCCAAGTAAGATAACTATATTTGATCAAGATTTGACAGAATGAACGTGTTTTCTGATTTATATCTGGCTCTCGTCCTAATCAAACTAGGATTTGGACGCTGAAGTATGACGGCGTGACTGAGCTTGGCCACCATACATGCGAGACCCATTCTGATGGGTCAAGGTCTGTATTTTTAGCGTCTGGAAATTCGATGACTGGACATGAAGGAAGTGATGCATTCTAGATCTCGCCGCATCGGATGGCTTACCTTCTTTCTTCATGGGAACAATTTTCTTGTCTTTTTCTTCTTGAACTTACTTTGTGTGTATATATTATTTTGATTCTGTGCATATGAGCTTTTTTCCCTGAAGTATGATTGACTGTTTAATAAGTATGTCTTTGGTTTTCTAATTGTTTTTGGCCGGTGAGTGGAAAGACCCGATCTGTGAAGCATGGTAAATTCCCATTCATTATTTTCGTCAATTTTTTTCCCCATACTCTTTTTGAATGAATGTATCAAAGTAACTGCTTCTTAAATATCCTTCAACTCACACAAATTGCAAACGTAACGTGAAGAATGTATTTGGGGTGGAAAAACAGGTTAAAGATTTATATCATCGCAGGAGGAAACCAAATGAGGTTGTGAAATCCAATCATTATATTCCAGTTTTTCTTTTGATGAAAAAATTAATCTTGAGCCTAATTGTATGAGAACTCAACTTTGAATGAGTTGATAAAGATTAAATGAAATAAATAAAAATAAAAAAAGTATTCGAACCCTTTACAAAAAAGTCACTAGGAAGTTTAGAATGAATGGAAAAACCCAAAAAGTTGTTGTGAAATTTTAGGTGTGTCAGCCCCTGAGTACTGGTCAAGTACCACAGGACTACAAATGTATTGTAGTTTTAGTGTAGACACCTCATAGCTCAGTCTCAAGAGCTGTACATGAGACAACTTGCCGCAACCCATAACAAACCCTCGTGTTTCATACCATCAGTACCTATAGTTGAATCTTTCTTCCCACCCTAAGTTGGGGGTTAAGTCTGATTACTTTAGGAGAAATACGGTGGCTTCGAAACGAACCTCTGTTACCACCCTTCTCCTTCCTTGAATTGGGGAACGCTTGGGATAGGCAACAAGTTAGCATGGGTTAAGGTTCTCTCAGAAATTGACCAATGGGTCCTCATCCTCTCAGAGATACCTAGGGTAAATATACTAGCGGTAGAAAGTAACTCATTGGAAAATGAGGCTTTTGTTATTACAAGGTTAGGTTTACCTTTTACTGAGTAAATATGCTCATAGAGAAGGAAGCGTACAAGTCCAAAGTGTAAAAGGAGCACCAGACCTCCTTGAATACTTCCCCCTCTCTGAATTGTTTTTAAAAAAATAAACCTCAACAATCTGAATACCTCTGTAGGATATTCTGGACTTTCTTCTTCTGAGATTCTCAGTCACTGGTTAATATACAATTAACCTTGGTGATTTCTTCTCTTTCAAGAAACAGTCTAGAGTTTGCTGGTTTTTTACCATTTGTCTTATTTCATGGTTCAACTGAGGTTCATTGCTAGCACCTTTCCTCCTTAACCCAACTTCCTCACTCTTGATGAAGGGTTCCACAAGAGTGTAGCATGGTGGTAGAGGATAAAACTGTTTTTTGTATACCTGACAGAGTCAACTTCTTTGAGATCTTCTCTTTCTTTTCCTTGTCAATTGCTTCCTTTCTGTAATTGATCAAGGTGAGGGTGGTTCTTGAGAGTGTTAGGTATAACACTAGGATTAGATTGAATCTAATAATTCAATCTCTGATTTTTTTTTTTTTTTTTTTTTTTTTTTTTAAAAAAAAAAAAAAACTTTCTTCAGTTTAAAATTTTCTTTTTGGTCTGTTTCCTCATCAGCCTATGATCTCATAGTGTTTGTTGCGTCTTTCTTCTATGCTAATGATAAACTGGTCAATTGTGTCCTTTCTGTAATTGATTCAAGAGGTAGAGAGTTTTGAGAGTGTTGGGTATAAAACTAGGATTAAACCAAATAAAATAATTCAATCCTCATATTCTATCATATATATATATATCACCCAAGTCCACTAGAAAATGCACTCAAGATGAAGAGCATACTTCTTTCCCAAGTTTCCCCAGCAAAAAAAAAAAAAACCCTTCTTTGACCCAGCTTTGTCACCAGAGTATGCATCACTGAGGCATTAGGCCCAGTCAGGTCACTTAAAAAGTGTGTTCACCAGATACTGGTGAAGATATCTGATGGGCAGAAAAATTTGGGTAAAAGGAAAAAAAAAAAAGTGAGTTTCTGTGGAAATGTGTATGCTCCCCATGTTGGGTGCATTTTCTGTGGACTTGGTATATATATATATATTGTATAGAAAAATAGTGATTTTTCTTTCTGTTTCATTGCTTGAAATCCATTGACACTGGAGTTACTCACCTTAAATTGAACTAGTCACCAAATTTTAGTCCAATTTGGCAGAACTTGTTGCCTGTGGTTATGAAAAAAAAAAAAACTCTTTTTTTTTTTTTGGTAGGGAGGAACATTTGTTTTTGGAACAGCTGTATATAAGCTATACATCCATCCCTTAGAATCTCTTTGCCTTTGCTTTTGAATGACCATTTTCATTGTCATCATCATCATCCATCTTCATTCAGGCCTCATTTTGAAAATTGTGGTGATTGAATAAAGTCCGTCAATACGAAAGCCCCCCTTTTGAAGAAAGTGTGGTGCGTGATATGATGTGGTTTTAAGGTCGCCACACCTTAATGACATCAAAGCTTTATCCCAGTGCTCTAAACGCATCGTCACGAACTCAAATAATCCCTCCTCGTACTCGCTCGATCGATCAGAGCAGTTTTTTAGAAATTTTATTCATCTGGCTGCTCTCACGCGATCATGTTATGGCTCAGAGCTTGGTTGACTTTGAGCATTCGTTGGCTGCTACCTTACTAGAATTATCGTTTTCCTTATATCCCCTAATCATAACCAAACACTCAAGGCATCCCCATCAACACCCAAACCTTTGAAAACTGACAGAATGAGCTCAGCCAAGGGCAATCACCGAGCCGAGATCAAATTTGGACACTCAGGCACATGAACACATTTCAAAAGAACACCTCTAAAAACCAACAGCACAACAGCAGTGCTTCTACTCGTAAGATGGCCAAAGAAGAAAAGATATTCAGACATTCTTTTTTTGATAGTTTGTTTTTTAGGGGATAGCGCTAAGACAAGAAGCCGATTCTACAAAAAAAAAGGAAGATGAAACCTGACAGAGACAGGAGAGCAGTAGGCGTGTCTTCTTGTTCGTCGTGCTTTGTGGTTGAGGTGATATTAAGTAGTCGATAGCGAGAAAAAAACCCAAAGGAACATCCGACAGGCAGATATGGCATGGAGCGAGACTCTCTTAATCATCTTCATCCTCAGCCTCATCGAGCCACTTCAACAACGGTTCGCAAGCCCGACGAACCTTCTTACTCTTCTCCTTGTCAACATACTACAAACGAGCAAGTACCCAGTCAGCCACAGAAAGCATTGACAGATATCAAGAAAAAAACATGTAGAAAGAGACTAGCCTTCTTCGAAACATGCGTGCCCCACTGTTTGATCACCTCTTCCTCTAACACATCAGCCTGGTAGAGCGCCATCACAATCTTTGGTACCCCGAGCGGCACCAAAGACGGGTAGATGTCTCCGCAGAGCTTCTCGACTCCACCCAAGAGTGATTTTTGGTGCTTCTCGGAGGTGACCATCTGTTTGCGAAAACAAAGAAGGTTAGCTTTCAAGCAAGCCTCAAAAAAGACTTCTTAGCAGAGCTTGAGCGCTCACCTTTATAAACAAAGCTTCATGCTTGGCAATCTCCTTCACTGCATCCTCTGTCAATAAAGTCTGAGCAAGCACTTGAACGGCCTTGTGTTTCTTCTCGATCCCGAGCTCTTTTGCTTTCACCATCACTTCCGCGCTCGTCGCCGAAGCCCGATTTTCAAGCACCCATTCCCCAAACGCATCATAAGGTCCACCTGCCCCACCTTCCTCATCATCATCATCACCTAATCCAAGTCCGTTCTGGATACCAGCCTCGAGGGATTTAATACGAGCCTTGACAGCTTGAGCAGAGGTATCCGCCGACCAGTCTTCGTCCTTGAGCGTCGATTGAGCTTCAGCCGTCTTCTCATCCACTGCCTCGCCTTCAATCCGTTTTGTCAACTCATCTTGACTATTCGCTCCCTCATCCGATCCACCGGCTTCTTGTTCCTCATCCTTCTTGGCATGTTTCTTATCCTTCTTCCCTTTTGACTTCTTTGCCGATTCAGGTGGGTTTTTAAGGATAAAAGTACAAAGCTTGTGTCTATTATCCACTAAACCTCTATGACCACAAGCTTTACAATCACGTGAGATAATCTCATCACGACCGACAAGTAATTCGGTTTCCGGATTCTTGCAAGATGGGCAAAGAACAAATTTATCGATAAAGACGTCAAGTAACTCCCTTAAACGATCAGCTTGATGAGCACCGTTAACGATATATCGGTCCACTTTTTCATCAAACGTAGTTTGAGCACCTAATTCGCATCCAAAGAACTTGGTCGTATCTAATCCAAAGAAGGACGGAGTCAGGTAATTCAGTCGAACCATATGTATATAAGGTAGGAAGGAGAAAGTTTGGAAAGTATTGATACGTACAGGTAGGAGGTCGAGCAAGAGCACGAGCGATATCCGACATATTCGGAATCACTTGACCAAAGTTTTGACAAAAATCGATGAGATAAGTGACCACAGATTGATATCAACCAAAAGAAGAAAAAGAGCCTGAGCCTCACCGGTCTTGATCCCGTTACCTTTACCTTCGACTTTGACTTGGAGGACGGGCATCTTGTAACGATGAAACATGTCACCTCGGGCATCTTTACCAATGTTAACGATTCCGACAGCCATGATGGAAACTGAACGAGTTGTTATTTGTAAGTAATTTTTTTAAAAAAACGGTTTTTTTGGTTGATGTCTTATGGACTGGGGACTGTGACCCGAACCGGAGACCGAAAAAAGGCAAAGCAAAGCAGGTTTAGCGATAGGGTAAAACAAAAAGGATAGTTGATTAGAAATCTGTAGGCTCACGATTGATGGAATGATGGAATGATGAGAGATGATTATGGGATTGAGTGAGTCAAAAAAAATAAAGGAAAAAAAAAACCAAAAAAAAAAGAAAAAAATCAGATGGGAGGATGTCCTAAATTGAGGCTAGCCGGTGGCCAACTGTGACACAAACTGGTGTGTAAGTCAGGTTGAAAGGATGTCGGGGCGCTAGACATTAACGATCCCTGAGGAAAGCAAATCAATAAATAAATAAATAAGAACATGAGGTTAGCAAGTACAAAAATGTTGATAAAGTAGGGTCAAAGATGTAAACGAACAGGCAGGAATGTATGGATTTGATGAGGATAAATTAAAAGGTCTGAAGGCGGACGAAGCGGGATTGAGAGATGGACGAGAATGATGAAGTTGTTTGAGTTTAAAACTGAGTGAATAGATATTCAAGTGTGATCTCTAGAAATCTGGCGAATAGAACAATCTGTAAAATGATTTGAGGGTGAGGTTTGGTGGACAAGGATGAGGTGTGAGGGAAGGAATCGGGGAATAGGAGGTCAACAGAGAGGACACGATGGGAAACCAACAAAAGGGACCATCGGTCTTAGCTAAGTCTCCTTAGGGACCTAAGCATGGTCACTGTAAAGTGTAGGTGGCGGTGCGCAAAGAGCTACAGTAGAGTACAGTAGTTTGCAAAAATGTTGTCACTGACTCTTCACTGAAATTGGCTGGCCACGCGCGGATGATCAGTGAAGAGCCGGTGACAAGATTTTTGCAAACTACTGTATAGTATTTTCGCGCTGATCACGGTCACCTTATGTACCTAGTCTTAGTTGTGATCAAGTCAAACTGATATAATATCTCAATCACCCCAACCTCAAGACTATCTCATTCCATCTTTCAACTCAGCAAAAACTCTACGTAGGCATGAAATTCAATAGGCATGACTATGGGAACAAATCAAGGACTGAGACTTGAGTTCATGTATGGTAAGAGCCATATAGAAAACTGAGTCACCACTAGGCATTACTCTCAGATATCTCTTACATACTATATATACAATTGCAATCTCTAGCAAGAGGGGTATAGAACCTTTTGAGAGTTTGCCTGAGCTAAGATGGTGTTGATGCGAGTGATATAGTGATTCTTGTGAAAGGTAGATCAAAGCACTCAAACATTGAAAATTGCGCAAAATCAAACTGTCTTGTTAGATTACCGTTATGATGATCTGGTACACCTACCTAAGGGTACGATTAATTCATGTAAAGTTTATTTCACTTTCCAACTGGTATTATCTCAATAGCAGCAGCCAATCGATCGAGTGTCCGTCGTTTTCCGAGCACTTCGATCGTTTCCGCCATCCCAGCACCAATCTATCAAATCCCACATCATCACCTCAGTATATATTCCTGACCCCTCAATGAATAGGTTAATTAACCCCTGACCTTTCGACCTGTGATCGCATGCCTGATGGCCATCATCCAAGTCTTAGCTTTCATCGTCGGATCTTCCTTTAGTCCATCCTGTATCTTTATCGAAATATTTTCTCGCCTGAACTCGTCTTTCAAATCAGGTATACTCTCCAGCGCACGGTGAACGAACTTGATGGCTGTATCTATAAATCGCAAGTCTGCTATCAAAACTCGGTTGGGAGTACAAAAGGCAAGGTGAAGATCGTGATGAATTAACCATAAGTCTGGGTGGGAATACTAGTCCGCATCGCACACGCTTCGGGTGAAGTAAGATCAGGTAAGCGGAAGAAATATTCGGCCAGGTATTTGAGATCTGAGAACACGTGCAACCGATCCTGGACGGACCAAAATAAATAAATAAATAAAAAACTCAGCGCTGGATCAAAACATCATTCTGACAAGAAGACTCGCACGAACTCTCATCAGGTACATCACCCTCTGAAGATACGCATTTGAGTGTTGGATTTCGTCTTCGGCGTTGAGTGATAGTAGGACGCGAGCGCGTGAGATGAGATTAGCTATCTGTTGTGGATCGGAAGAGGTTATTTGACGTGAGAGGTATTGTTGGTTGAGGAAGTCTAGTTTAGGCTGTGACATTGTTGATCGGTGCTTGCCGATGGACTCGATCGAAAACTGTTGAAAGATAGCAAGTTATGACGGTAACAGTAAAAAGTCAGCACTATGGGGTCTCAAATGATCTTTGCTATAAAAACATAATTGCAAACACGTGAAATCATCTCATCCATTGTCATGATATCAGAGCTCTTGTGGACTTCGTCAACTTTGGAAGTGGCCGAATGTGTTCGATTATGATTCATGCCCATCAGCGCTACAAAATTTAACAGCGCCTCTGGCTCGTATCCTTTGGCCTATGAAACAAATAAAGAGTACCACCACCATTAATCAATCACTTCTTCAAATCATAAGGGGGTGATCCAAAAACCTGGAACTTGTTGCAAATGGTGTTGGTGACGCACAATGAAGTCTTCGACGCGTACGTCACCCGAGCGCTTGCTCAGCTTCGATCCGTCCGCATTCACCAGCAAGGGCAGATGTACAAAACTAGGCGGTTCGAAACCAAACGCTCGATAAAGCAACAAGTGCTTCGGAGTCGAAGAGAGCCATTCCTATGTGATCAAATCAACACAGATTAGCTACAAGCAGATCTGTACACCTTCAGGCGGGCCTAGAAAAGGCTTACCTCGCCACGTAAGACATGTGAGATGCGCATCTCGTGATCGTCAACAACGTTTGCCAAATGATATGTCGGCATCCCATCGGCCTTCACGAGGATAACATCGTCTTGTGTTTGATTCAGAAAATTGAGCGAACCATAGACCAAGTCATCACATTCGACTGGCTCATCAGAATTCTGCAACAGTCTGATGCTCCTGGTCAGTTGAGAAAAAGGAGCGGAGCTGGATGAAGCAAAAAAGAAAGAAAAAAAGAATGCACTTGCCTTGAACCTGATCACGTGACTGACTCCGTTCGAGATTCGCTCCTGAGCTTCTGCCTGAGATAAGCTATGACATGTCCGATCGTAGAGCATGTGAGAGCCTGCGCGTCGGAATCCTTCACGCATCGCTGATAGACGCTCGGATGTACAAAAACATGGGTATGCCTGTCCTGACTGTTGGGATCAATTGGATGGGTTGGTAAGTCGGTGACCGAGGAGCCTTCCAAGATGGTAAAAAATTTATCTTTCTTACCTCGCTCAAACGTTTGACGTGGGCGTGATAGATGGACTTTCGTTCCGATTGGATGTATGGTCCGAATGAGCCAGGTCGATCAGGTCCTAAGCTCGGTTCAAACACACACGGTAGGAAGTTGCCTAAGTGAACGATGGTGTGGACGTGATTGAGGATGGATCGAGCCAACCTTCGTCGTAAGACAAACCGGCCCATTTGAGAGTCTTGATCAAGCTTTCTAGCGCTCCTTCAACATAACGAGTCTAGTATAGCACACGACCACTAAAGTATCAGTGACCCAGATTACCATATTACGATCGTGCCAGAGGCGACAAAGACGGACGAACCCGATCTGTGTCTTCGATTCGTAAGACCCATTGTCCCCGAAGGTTTCGTGCCAAGAGGTGATTGAAGAGAGCCGTTCGAAGTCCGCCAAGGTGAAGAAAACCGGTGGGGGAAGGAGCAAAACGTAAACGGACCGGCGCTTGACCGTGAGCTCGTCGTGTGTGGGCTCTCACTCGCGACCGCCTTGAAGATGACCCCAAAAAGCTGGGTCGGAGATCACACCATCTTGCGAACGCCAATCGGCTCGAGTTCATGACTTCCTGAGAGGGTATGAGTTGTCCTTTGGAATGGGACCCGAGACCGTACCGAGTGAAACAGAGCCAAGGTTGGATGAACCCGGCTTTACACTGAAAGGTTTCAAGCTGAGAGATGTCACTAAAAGCCCTCGTGACGGCATCCCGACGGGCGGGTGTCGTCTCAATTTGGGGGGACCCCTCCAATTTGAGAATAAAGAAATACATACATACATATATGTAGTACGACACACGACACACCCCTGTCCTGTGGCTGCGTATGAAGTGTGAGTGAGATTAAGTTTTGGATACTTGATTTAAATTGTGTGGTTTAATGTGTTACTATAAGTAAATAAGTAGGTAGGATATCGGAAATATGATTGATTTAAATTAAATCTCGGAGCTTTAAATTATTTTACAGCGAGAAGCCGATTGATCTGCAATTCAAAAAAATAAATAATCCATGCCTCAACAGGGTCTGGCCTTTCACCTGTTCTCTAACCCTCTCTCGACACACAATCCTTCTCAAGTGGTCGTCAATGGACCCTAGCCCAATTCGTACTTTCATTTTGTCAAGCATCACGCTCACCAGATGTCATATTCGACGGGACCATCGACCCTCAAAGACCTTTCGTCGATATTGAAGACCTACTTCTCACCCATTCGAGTCCACTCGAGCACAACGCACCAAATCGATCCAGAGGATGTGATCAAGCAGGCTGAGATGTTGGTGAGTGAGTTGGGGCAACAGGAAGGCGCAGGTGGTGGACCGGATCGAGTGCTAGCTTTACGAGAGAAGACAGTCAAGACATTGATGGGCTCGCTGCTCGAGCTTGGCCAGCAGCTGGAGACGGATGATGAGGCCGATGAGGAGTCTCACAGGCTCTCTTCGACGCTGTTGGTGGTCCTTGAACATCTCTATACGGACGAGCGGGCGCGCGAGCTGTTGGTCGACAAGCTGAACTTTCACCTTTTCGAGCTCTGGTGGACCAATCTGTTGAAGCCGAGTGTGGTGCGCTTTCCAACGGCTATCGACCCAACCGCGAGAGCCTCACTAGTAAACCTGCTCGTGGCTGAGCTAGGATCAAGTACGACGACGGGCGCACTGGCTGAGGAACTCTTTGAAGCCTACTGTGCAGTGGCTCATGACCCCGATCGACTGAGCTCGGAATCAGTTTTACGGACGATTTTAGTCAAATGGGGGAAAGCTAGACCAAGGGATTATTTCAACTTCCTCGACTCCAAGATCACCATTCAACCCATCCTTGACTCAGGCAGTGACCACCCTCGACTGGTGGCCCTCACCGTCCTGGTCGAATTTATCACGAGTTGGCCTTATTCGACTCATCACATCCTTCACACCAATCTGGTCGACAGTCTGGTCGATCACATCATCCGCGCTCAACCCTCTCTACCTGTCCTTCAAATCAACATCCAAGCCATCCTGCTCATCTTACCCCGAATTCCCATCTGCCTCGAGTCTTTACTACCCCGACTCTTTCTCGGCTTTGGTCGTTCGGTAGTCAGGTTGAACTCCAGTGATATTCAACAGCCTTTGCCAGCCTCTCCGGCCAAGATTGACTCAGCCTTACTCGAGTTTTTCAGCTTTCTATACGGTCTCTTTCCCTGCAACTTTCTCGACTTTTTACGAAACCCCTCAGAATACCTCGAAGCATACCAGTCTTCCAACATTTCCACTTCATTACCATATTCTCACATTGACTCAGAATCCATCAAACGTTATACAATCGTTTGAGTCCCACTCACTTACTCTCATTCCATCACTTTCCTCTGGCTGGTCTGGCTCTCTGACTTTGCTCCTGCTCTTGCCTTTTGCTTCAAGCCACTCTTGACTCAACACAGACTTTGCCCAAGCCTGATCGAGTCCAATCCATCAAGCGAGCGCAATGAAATCTCAAATCAGCTCAAGCTTTTTGAATCAGCCGAGTTGATCGAGAAATGCGAGCGTAACCTCATCATTTCCGCACACGACCCCAAGTTATCGCAGGTTAATCCTTCACTGGAGGCACTCTCGGAGGCTATCTGCCGCGCATTGGGCTTGCCAACCACCGCAGCCTCTCGCAAGCGTCGATCAACCTCCTTACCAGACCGCGCACCGGCACAGGGTGAGCCCGAGCTAGGGAACTGGCCCTATGGTGCCCTACGCACACAGACGCTCTTACTCAAGACGAAGCTCAATGTCGAGCTCTATCTCAAACACCAGCACCTTCAACAAATGGGCTCCTTGCACAAACAAAACATCCTCAGTACTGGACTCGAGTCGGAGATCCAAAATTTGGTCCGTTTCCTATTATACAATTGCACAACTTTGCCTAAATCCAAGTTTAACTTGTTCCACCTTCCTTTGAGTCTCCGTAGCATACCATCAATCGAGAACTTCGAAGGAAGCTTGAGATCGTTGATCAGGCAGATTCAACCAAACTTGAACAGGAGCTCAAGCAGAAAACCAACACGATCAGCTATCATCAGCTAGTAAAAGATCGCACAGCACGCTACCGCGAGGAGAAGATTGAACTCACCGAGCAAAAAAAGGAGTTGATCAACCGATTGAACCAGCTTCAAAGCCTCTACGACAGCCAGACGAAAGAGCTGATGAAGGCTGAGATTGAGTGCGTGATTTTGTGCTTTTGATCGCGTCCTAGTCGAGAGAGTGTTCTGATGAGAGTGGTCTCGTTTTCTTTGGCTGAATAGGGCGCATGGGTTAAGGAACGAGTTGAAGTTGACGCAACCGAAATTGGAAAGTCTGGACGAGCTACAAACGAAAAATGAGGCGTTGACTAAGGCCTTACTTACCTGGTCCGTTTTCACCTTCTTTTTTTTTTTTTGTCTAAACCCCTAAACCGCTTGGACGAAATTTTGGACGCTTCGATCGTATATTAGGGATGACGACTTGCGAAGGTTCAGGGAATCGCGCAAGCAGATCGATATACTCAGAGGCGAGTGGAAGCGCTTTGAGTCCTTGGCTAATCGAACCCAGATTGATAATGAGGAGCTTCGGACAAAACTACAGTTCAGCGCTCACACTAATTGCTCTTGTGTCCTTATTGTTCACTGATTATTGTTTTGATCCACCTCAGGCGTCAGATGGAAATCAATCATGATCTACAGACGTTAATAAGTAGCAACAGTCGGAACGGAGGGAGAGAGGTGAAGCCAAATCAAGCGGATGCGACATTGGTAAGCGAGTTGATGGAACAGTTGGAGCAATGTCAAGAGAAGAATGTGCGGTTGGAGGTGGAGTTAAATGACTTGTGGGCGTCAATGAATTTGAAAGGAGAACAAGAGACTGAACACACTCCTTCTAACCAACATCAGTAATTTTTTCCTTTGTCAGAGTATCTAAACATCAGCGTCGTTCAATAGAGTTGACTTTCATAAATTAGAATCTATACACCCCGCAACCCCCGCAAAAAAAAGTATACATATATATATATATATATATATATATATATATACATACATATCGTAAATCCACTTGATAGATTTTCTCTCTCTCTCCCTTTTAGTTGGGTTTGTCTTCTTGTTGTGGGAAGGGATTGAAAGGGACAATGTCAAATCTTTCACAGAGTAGGAATTGTTCATATTGGGTTGCGAAGTGAAGGTGATTTGGTAGGATTTGGCTTAGTTGAAGGAGAAAGAAGAGATGAAAAAACAAAAGCCCAGTAACAAAGGATAGGGAGACATGCCTGTTCACTTGCTAAGACCGAGATGAGCTATTGCATATAACTTTTTTACTTTGTACTACCAATCCAAGACCCCTCAACATTTGAAAATCGGGTACCTGGCCCTGATGGGGGAGACTGTGATCGGGAGTGTTTCACAAGGCGAGCACCGCTGCGGATGCGCTAGTGCATGACTGCTACATACCCAAGCTGCGCAGTGTATATGTACATCCTGTTACTGTAAACAAAACAAAAAAAATTAAATCGAGATCTGTTCAAGAAACTTTCAAATCACTCTCATCCTCACATTAAAGTACGACAACATTGAAGTACGACATCGAGATCTCTGAGTACCTGTATTTTTCGAAAATTATCATGGTGGTGATCAACTCTACCTCTCAGATTGCCAACAAGGCTCAGAGATCTAAAGTTCTTCAACGTCTCAGGCACGAAAGACTTCAATCCAAATTAAGCCACCGTGTTCAACGCAAGAAAGATGAAGCTGCCAATCCTAGGTTACGAGAAGCTAGATTGAGGGAAAATGTTCCTCGTACCATCGAACGTACTAGAGAATGGTTTGGGGATGAAAATGGCGACGAACGATTGATGCCCGTGCGAGTGGAGACGGCAGGGGACGACGAAGATGGAGCTGGATTCGATGAAGTGAAGCTTGACATGGGAAGACTGGCGGACCTCTTTGAACCCTATAATCAACCACCACCGGATCCTACAGTAAATGGACAAGCACAGAAAGAAGGGGAGGAAGATACGGAACCGATAGTGCTTGAACATGGCCGTGTGCTTATCACAACTTCACCCCGTCCATCCGAGTTCACGTTGGCATTCATTCAAGAACTCGCGAATCTCTTCGGAGGCAAACAGCACGCCGATGTGATCCCGAGGAAGACCAAACGATTTGAGCTTCGTCGAGTTTGCCGATGGGCTGGCGAACGCGGCTATGGAAGCATGGTCGTCATCAGCGAAGCACATGGTGGACGAAATCGTAGTGGTCCGAGTTAGTCCGCATCTTGATTTTTTCTCATTGATTTGTTTTTTTTTAATAGTGAGATAAACAACAACTTGACCTGACTTGTTGGCTTATCACAGCTCACATGACCGTCTGTCGACTCCCATACGGCCCTACGGCCCACTTCCGACTCACGAGCATCGTGCCCAGCAAAGCCATACCCGGACACGCCAAGCCAACCTCCCATGCGCCTGAGCTCGTACTCTCCAACTTTTCGACCCCACTCGGTCTCAGCATCGGTACCCTTCTTCAATCCGTTTTTCCACCTCTGCCCCAGCTTGAGGGTCGTCAAGTGGTCAGCGTGCAAAATCAGCGCGATTTTATCTTCTTTCGTCGTTTTCGCTACATGTTTGCCGAGCGAGAGAAAATGTGAGTTGTTGCGATAGATCCCACTTCTACTCATCTATTTTACTTTGGCACACTACTTCTGACGCCGTATTTTTTTTAAAAAAAAGGTTTCTTAAATCCGGTGACGAGACTATTCGGGCTCGACTTCAGGAGATCGGACCTCGGTTCACATTAAAGATCCGATGGCTCAAACGTGGTACACTCGCGGGTGGGCTGAATGAAAACGTTCAGCCGGGTGAAGAGGGCCGAGAGCGTAAGATAGGTGAACTGGAGCGTCAGCGTGAAGCTAGTCAGGCCGGTCGTCGCCGAAAACAACAAGGCTCTGCCTCTACAAGTACGCCCACGATTGAGTTTGCGGCGACAACATCTAGTAACAAGCCGACGGAATTTACCAACAAATCCGCATCCGAAAAGCCTCTCAGGACAACAGATGCTCAAACTGCCGAGACAAGCGCTGAGACTAGCAAGCGGAAACGGAAACGCAACTCTCGTACATCGGCAGGAGTAGAAGACAAGTTCTTACGAGGTGAGCGGTCAGATTCAGAGGATCCAGAGACATCAGAGAAACCTCGAAAGCATGGAGGGCTATTAGCATACATGAAGAACGTCAAAGATCGTACGGGGATGGGTAGAAATACGAGTCGTGATCTCGAATGGGAATGGAAGGTCAGTTATCATTTAATCTCAATCCGAAGTAAAAAGAATTTTTTTATTGATTGGATTCGGGTTTTTTTTTCAACTTTTGAGATGTTTATTACAGCCAAAGATGAGTGTATCACGTCGAAAGTTTGTTTTATGATGTTGTTTACAAGTTTGTTTCTTTTAGTTGTTTTTAAACAAAAAAAAATAAAAAAAATCAAGGTTTAATTTATCATGAGGAATGTCGAATTAAAAATAAATAAATAAAGTCTTGTGCTATATATAGATTTTAAATTATTATTTTTTTTTCAAAAAAAAAAAGGGGGGGAATCTTATCGATTTGATAGAGAGAGAGAGAGAGAGAATGAAATGAGATTAAGAAATCTTTCAAGGTGTTGTGTTTTACCTCTTTTTCTTTTTTTTTTTTTTTAAAAAAAAAAAAAATGAATGAGGGGTTCCCCTGAAACCTAAAAAAAAAAAAAAAAAAAAAAAAGAAAAAAAAAAAAAAAAAAAAAAAGGTTGAGGGTTGTTTGTTTAGCGGTAGGATTTTTGTTTTAGGAAAAAAAATACATGGAGACACGTCGTAGGTTTCTATATATAATATAATATAATGATGACTAACAGAACTATTTTGAGAGTAAACAGAAATTTTACACAAGTCTCATTATCTATGAGAACTAAAAAAAACTTGTATCAGTCCTTCAGGCAGCTTTGCCTTGACTTAAAACAAGTATGTAATTAAAAATGTAACCGACCAATAATATGTGAGATTGCAGTGAACCCAAAAAAAAAAAAAAAAGCTACTTCTGACAGTGAGATCGTCATATGCACCCATTCAACCCAATCAAGAGTTAATCCCATAAGGTCATATCATAATCAAGATCTTGTTTAGCATCCGGATTAATTCCACCTAAGAGATCATCGGCCCCACAAGCAATAAGCCAGATAAAGAAAACAACAACAGAATCACAAAAAAAAGGAGAGAAAAATAAAAGAACCAGCATGCAAAGAATAACAACAATTATAGCACCTCTCTCTCTCTCTCTCTCGCTTTCTGTCCCCTATATATTTTGGAATCCCTTATGCCATTGTACCCCCAATAGCGTCATCACTCCTCACAGCTCGTGCCCACCGAACCTAAACCGACCAAAGCCCCGAGAAAGATTATTCAGAACCGGATGAAGGGATAAAGGGGATCAGTGGTATCAACATGACTCACCGCTCGGTAATAATTCACGATCCCTCCCAAGAGCAAGAACCAACCAATAGCAATTAACACATAACTTAACCACTCGTTCGCTACTGTCGACATCTGATGCTTAGGTTGTTCAGGTTGGTCTAGTGATACTGGTGATGAAGTAGAACCATCCCAATCTGGTCTAGCAGGAGTTCCGAAGAGTCCCCAGTCTTGACCGTTAATAGTGCCATTAGTACGAGCAAGTTCATCAGGTGTAGGACCGGGCTCAGAAGCCCGAGTACGTGTGTATAAACCGTATTGAATAAGAGTGATCCCAAGTCCAGCCCGAGAACCGTTTTTGGCCGCATGGGTGGTATGCAAAAGGTAAGTGAGTAGGAAGCCTATTTTTATAGTTAATTTCGATTCTTTCTCAGTAAAAGAAATAAAATGTATTTAAGAGTAGGTTGAGAGAATATAAAGTAAACGAACCAATGAATTGAAAGCTCATAGAGACTAACAAATTCCATGCAAAACCGAATAAATTGCCAACGACTAAACCATCGACTAAAACATCATCAGGACCTAAGATTCCGTAAGCACCCATTCCACCTGGAAGTGTTATTGTCGTTTCCCAATAAGGTGGTGCTGAGTCAAGAGCAGCAGCATCGTAAGTAGGTAACGCTTCTTCTTTATCACCCCCACTTCCACCACCTTGTGATGAAGAGATACCGCTGGCCGTAGGTTTTGCAGATAGATTGGTAAATACTCCATCGTTACCGAGACCGATGAGTCGAGGACGAGGTAGACGAGGGTCTGTAACAGGAGCTTCAAATGGGTCTCGCTCAAAGTCGTATCCGCCTGGAGCATTATGGGTTGGGAATGGTGGAGCAGCAGAGGTACCTTCACCACGACAAGGTGATGGGACTTGATGATCATGAGAGCCAACAGAAAGGACGAGATGGTCGCGTTCAGTTGGCTCATCGGCGTGCTCTGAATCATCGAAAGCTGCGTCCAACTCCTCGTCCTGGTCATCCGTGGCTGAAGCGGCCGAAGGGGGTGCAAATGCCTGATGGGTAGTAGCGAGGCGGGAATAGGATGTGCTGGGCATGATTTGAGAGTTGAATATATGTATGAGGTGATGAGGATAGACCGAATCAAAGAGAGTAGAGGAGCGTAGGAAGGGGTTGCTGGTAGGGAGGAAAGGGAAGGGAAGGGAAGGGAATGAAGGGTTTAGTTGAGACTGGATGGGTTGAGTATCTACTGTAGATATGTATTGACTTTGGACTTAGTGTAAGTTTGGTGGGGGGCAAGAAAGGATTACTTGCAGAAAAAAAGACCAATGAAACCAAAGCAAGTGAGATATGAGACAGTTTTATCAAGTATGGATGTCCAAAAGTTATTCACTTGAAACACTTAGTGTACACTTGAGTACATTTATGACCAAGTTGAAATGGAGGTTGAAGTTGGTGTAAATAAGTTGTGAAGGAGATGAGTGACTGAACTGAACTGGATTAAAAATGGAGATGAGTTTGATCGAGTGACTTGGTGATAAAGAAACAATAAAATAAATAAACAAAAAAATAAAGATGAGCAAGTCGATCACACACTTTTAACCAATCACGCTGTAACTTCTCACCAGGAGAAATAAACTGTCTGACATTTCCACTTTATCAACTCAGGTTTCATGAATAAGTAGTACTTAAATATTACCCAATTTGATAAGTACATATGTAATATGATTTCAACTCAGGTCAATCACATTTTAAGCGCTCGCTCGAACCAGTCTCATGCAGTGTGCAAAAGTATGTATGTACTCACAAACAACTGTGGTGGCCCGGGGCCGGGTCTACTTGGGGCACAACCACGACACCGACGAAAACATGTTTCGAGGGCCAGAGGATGCGGAGGTTCCACATCGTTCTGCTGTGTGTCCACCTTCGTATGTTTTCCCGTCCCGAACTTACCGAGCCCTTGCATCCCCAATAACAACCACAATCGAGAAGAATGGAAACGAACTTGGTCAAGTTTGGTTGTCACATCACATTCTATCTACTTCCCCAAACTAATATGGTTACAGTTCAAAAGTTTTCGTAACCTCACACTTCGGCACCCCATTGATTAAATATTTGGACCATAAAAATCTTAACTTAACCAAGTCCCTCCTGAGAAGCCTCCGTGGTCTCAAGATCTATGTACTTATCTTCTTCAATAAGTATTAGGCAGAAATCGCAAACCTGGTCGTATCGTCGTAGGAAACTATTAACAAGGTCTAGTTTAGGCCCCCAATACCATCCTAAAGTCGGGTTTGAGGCGGCGAAAGGTGTCAAAAACCTGCATGAAGCCGTGTTTTAAGAACATACACATGAGCATTTGTCGCTTATGCAGAAAATCCCCTCGCCAATTGCATGACACAACGAAATTACGACCATCGTTGTATCCTCAAGCTCCCGACCGGACCGAGAGCTTAAAAGGTCGATCTCGAGCATGATACAGGCTCGGTATCGCCCCCGGCTTCTATTTCGAAGAAGTTTGTGAGTTGAACCTATCCCAAAAAGTTTGGTTTGACCTACCTTTCACTTGGTTCAGCGTGACCTGGCAAGAGCCGTGAGATTGGTGTGCCATGGCTGCGTAGTTCGGTGACATGACCACCGGGTTGCACCTGGCCGGTACTTTTCGGCTTTTCTTTTCCATCTTCATTTGATTCAAATTGGTATCGGCATCAATGTCTAATTCTGACTGGCCATCATTTTTTTCACCTTATGAACCCCCAGCCTACATTGAGTGGTCCCAGATGAGGCCCACTTTTGGCCCATGATTCATCTTCTGACCAGGTGAGGAAGTGGCTGCTATTTTTGGTTGAGATTCAGGCAGGGAGGTGATTTTTTAATGGATTTTGTGGGTCAGCATGCAAATGTTACAAATGGTGCTCACATTGGGTCTGCCCTGCTGATGCATGACTCATCAGACATATGCCACCACCAAGCTGAGGCCACCTGCTATCTACCTGCACAGCCCCCACATTTACTGGTCACTGGCTGCTCAGGGCATCCAGTTGACCTCCATGATTTCTAAAATGGATGGGGATTAACCATCAACTCCAGCATGGGTGGGGGAGAGGCATGAGCTGCATAAACTACAGTAACTGCATGCAGCCTGTTGAGTGGTGCAACTGCAATTCCAGATTAATTCTGCAACAGGTTCTCTGACCTTCCTCTAAATGGTAAAGTAAGTTCTATGATGTTCCTATGCAAGCTACACTGGGTTCTGTGGTCTTCCTCTATAGGATTCAGTGTCTAGTCTCTGACCAAGCTTACTGAAATTCCCCTGCCCCTAAATTGGTTTGAAACCATTCATAAGTAGTTCATAACTCTTACAGGCTACATTTAATTGTCAAGAACTAGTGTTTAGAGTCACCAGGACTTTATGGAGACATGTTTGACTGTACTTGAATCTTGGAACTTTCCAAGTCTTCAAATGTATGGCCTTGGGTAGGTCCAAGATTCAGCTGAATCCTGAAACCTGCCTGAGGCCATACATTCTAACACTTGGGCTGGGTTCAAGAATTGGGTGAATCATGAACCTGTTCTGGAAAGCAATATAAAAATCACATAATCATATATATATATAAATATAAATATAAATATATGAGCTTCTTAAACCCATCTCTCACAACTTACTTAGAATTAAAGTCATCAATTTCTTAATTATTTACAAATAAATCCTATTTTTAACCATAGCTATGGTAATACTTATAATTATATATATATCATATGAGACATGCAATCTTACTCAAATCAGATGCTCACCAAGACATAGCCTTACCTTGTTTTATTTCTAGAATCAGTTGAAATAATTATAGTACATCACATTATATTATTTTTTATTATTTTATGAACCCGCCTCTATTGCAAAGTCTATATTATAATAAGAAGTAACTGATTCTATGATCAAATATACTTGGAATATAAATAAAGAAAGAAATGATTTTTTTTATTGAAAAAGTTGAAAAAAAAAACTGCTTACATTGATCAAAAAAAAAAAGGATTTGTTGATTAGTTAGTGTAAAATGATAAAACAACAAAGATTTACTTACTTAACTGATTTTTAATGAAAATAAATAATAATTGAACATCTACAAAGATGAAGTCCGAAGTAAACAAAATCAATATCAGTTAAGATTAGTTTAAATATGTATATATATATATATATATATCTTACTTCATCAAACCATAACTGAACACCAAGATAAAAGCAGTGCATACCTACTTTGGTAAGATTTATTGGTTTAATCAATTAATCAATCTAAAAATCAATCACATAATCAAACCAAGAAATAGAAGTTTAGTTAGTTTTTATATATATAGCAAACAAACTCAGCACTATAAAATAAAGGATAACATAATAAAAGATGAAAGGACTCAACTAGAAAGCTGAGACTGATCAAGTTTTATTCAGAGATTTTGTTATTGCTGGATTTTTTTTTTTTTTTTTTTAAAAAAAAAAAGAAAAAAAAAATATAGAGATTTGAATGGGGGATTTTGTACAAAACAATGTTTAGCAGACAAAAAATAGAGAGAAAAAAAAAAACGGATATGACAGCTGGAGAAGGACAAGAGGAAAAATGAGGACACAAGCAGGGAATTGGATTGTACATTTAGCACTAAGATGAAAAAAAAAATAGGAAAGGGTACTTTACACCAAAATCTGAAACTTTACCAATAAAAGAATGTGCATGTATAAAATGACTTTGATTTAAATGATTTGATTTGATTTTTTTTTTTTTTTTTTTTTT
>MU167225.1:413862-423978 GCA_015951145.1 Cronartium quercuum f. sp. fusiforme G11
ATCGCACCTAATCCTACTGACACTGCATCGCATATCTCGGGGTGATAGAACATCGGATAGGCCCATCCGATACAAATATCTTGGCAGTGTATGGACCATTTTTCAAGGTCCCTACCTTGGAAAATGTACCTATTGCATCGCACCTTGGCCTGCTATGTGACATAGCATGCTTCTATGTGATGCAATTTTCTTGGTGGTGGGTGCAGTATGCCTCTCTTTCCCAACTCATCTGATACAGCTCATGAACTTTTCTCAGAGCACTCTAAGAACTCACATAAAGAAAAGACCTCTTTATCTGGATCTCAATCTCAATCAGGCTCCTCAAGGAAATCAAAATCTCACTGGGCCCAAGGTGAATTCAGTTGTTTGACAAGCTAAGATATTCTCAGCTCTGTGCACTCAACCCCCTTTTTTTTTTTTTTGTTTGAAATGTGATCCAACTTCCTCCACATCCTCACTTCTTTCAGCACCATCATCTTCAGGCTCAAATAATCATTTGCAGTCACTCAGTCTTGCTGATCTCAGAAGCTTTGGTCAGCAATCTGAAACCATAACTGATCCAGGAGGTAACATCATTCATTAAAATTACTCTTTTCTTTTCTCTTATACATACCTGCTGTTCCTCATCTTTAAAACAGGCCCACATTCTCAACATCAGAGTCCTCCTTCCCCCATTCAATCTCCATCTCCATAGTCAAGCAGCCCATTTTGTCTTGAAGAAGATGCCCCACCTTCTCCTCCAATCTACAACCAAACTCCAATGCACCTTCAACTCTTGGGAATCTCCCTGGACACCTTCAATCAACATGCACAGAAAGTACATCTGGACCCATCCCATCACTCAATGGCCCTCCAAGCTTCTGAGGCAAGTGTTATAATTATTCTCAAAAGAACTTCAAATGCATGGCCAGCTGTTCATTCCTTGTTTTGTAGGCCACTGGCTCCAACAAACAACATATAGCCAGTGTGGTATTGCAGGCTGAATTGAATCAACATATGGAGAAAAGGCTTGATGACATATACAAGGCTCTTAGCCCACTCCTTGTCAAACATACTCAAGGTTATCAGGTTACCCCTGAACTCTGTGTAAGTAATTGAATATTTTCTTGTCTGTGTGGTACATTTAACAGATAATAATAGTCACACTATTTTCCTTTGTTTCCCCAGAAATTTGCCCAGGATATTGCCAATTCCATGGCTGTGAATGTTCAAATTCAAGCATATGCTCTTACTGAAGATGATAACAAACTTCCAATTCCTTTCTGCTTCAAAAAACTACTCATAGTAAGTCATTGACCATTTTTTTTTCTCACATTGACCATTCCTCATTTTAACTCTCCAACCTACTCTTTCAGTGCCCACTTCTCAGAAAGGATGCCAAGTGGAAAGCAGATAATCTCCCTCCTGGCTTTGGTATGATAGTAGACCACACTCTTTCTGGAAAAGTGAAATTTACTCTTAGATATTTTGCAAGGCATGCACAGAGTGCTGTAAATGATGTGGTAAGTTCCTTTTTTCTTGCCTTACTTCACACTGAACTGATCTGATCTGTACCTTGTTCTTTGGCCAGATCCTTAGCAATACTAGCTTTTTGGCCAAACAGAAGATTGAGGGCATACCAACACTTGGAAACATTTTGATCCATGTATTTTTAGGTTTTTTAAGCCATCACATTCATCTCCAATGACCTTTTGATTGTATGCTTACATTATTAATGCTTGATGCCATTCAAAATGGTCATTTACCACAAGGACTTGACAACCCTCATCTCTTGGCATCCATTCCACTAAATGTGTGAATGAGACATACTTTTCATTTCTACTATTCCTTGTTTTTGAACTTTTACTCATGATTTCCCCCTTTCAGCACTTACAAGGCATACACTTCCTCATCAAACCCAATGAATATCCACCCAAAAAAAAGTGTTGGGAGATAATTGATTGATCCATGTTAGAACTTGCTGCTGAGGATGCTCAATATTGTTATGTGTGAGTTCAGCTTTCTACTTCCATCTCCTCACTATTACTCACTGCTCTTGGCTCACTGTAAGACTTTATTCCAATCTCCTTACCAGCTACCACATTCTTGTTTTAGACATTGATATTAGGTTCTTTGATGGGGTTAATATGATTGAGGACATCAAAGCTTTGCCTGAATTCAGGATGCCAACTTTGGCCAAAGTGATGGAAAAAGTTGATGAGCTAGTTCTTGCTCATGGTCCAGTTTTGACAACCAATGAGGCTCTTTTTGTTGTTCAGATGGACTGAAGTTGTGCCAGCACTCCCAATTTTTTTCACATTCCTCACAAGCACAAGCTCTTTAGCTCTTATTGTACTGTAGATTCATATTTGTATCATTTGTTTGTATGCATCCAACACAATCAAACTATATACACTTCTTTTTTGTGCTATCAGAAACAATCAGAAGCTAGCAGCCTTTTAGGCTTTGCTGGCCCTCCTGAGCTGCCATTGATACAAGCCTGAATGGCCATGAGCAAGCCAAATCAAGCCCCAATCAATCTGGCTGATGAGCTCAGATGTCAGTATAAGGTTGACTACATCTCAAGTTCACATTGACTTCAAGTCAATATGAGGATGGATGGAGTGGACCATCCTTGTGTCCATTTGGGGACAGTCCACCCGCCATAGTTGTTCAATGACCTGAGGTCAGTGGCAATTGACCATCTTGGGCTGGTCCACTTACCCCTGTGGTGTAATTGTCACCAAGGGGAACAGGGGTTTCTTCAAGTCTTACAAGATCAGCAATTCATGAACTTGACAAAGTCCAACATGGATTGGAAATATGTGTATCTGGCAGGAAAGCAAAGAGATGATGGAGGGAACCTATACAGGAGTGGGTAAATCACCACTGTTATTCTCTAACACAAATTTTGAGGTTTGGGCAGACAAACCTAGAATGGGGAGGTAATTTTATGTAAGTGATTAGTTAAAGATATTTCATAGCTTTCAGCTCGAGTGAGTATAAAGGGTGACAGTGATCTTTATCAGTGAATATGAGTAGGGGAAAATAAAAAGACAGAAAGAAATGAAGTGTGTAAGTAAGGACACACAAATATATTTAGGAAGAAAGATAAAGGTGGTACGTACGGTTCTTCGATCACAATTGATGAAGAACCGTGTCCAGGATCAGGATTGACAAGGTTACTAAAGGGATGGTTTAGGTTAAGGATACTGTCAGTCGCGTGATATGAATATGCGGAGAAGTGTTTGACAGGGTATAGGCATAGTCTGACAATTCTTTCTATTACTATTTATGCGCACAACAACGCCAAATGGCCAGAATGCCTTGCAAGAGTCATGATAGCATTAATTGCATGACCGAACAATTGCATTAGGTTACACCACTTTTGGCACTAGCAAGCATACACCTACTTTCATTTCAATTGCGTGATCAAACTGAGAATTGAGTGATGAGTGAGATCTCTTATATATATATGTATATATATTGGTGACCAACACATAGACATTGACTTACCAAGGCAAGGGGGAGGAAGAATTTATGGTTATGGATAACAAGAAAAACTCACTTTCCAATGAGCATATGTGGGGCTAATGCTGATGGATGTATGAACATCACTCAAGAGTTTGTCTTGGTGGGAGGTACATGAAAAGGGGACTTTTACCTTGAAAACTTGTTCAATCCTCCAGCTGTTTCTCACAGAAGAAAAGAGGTTTTTCTATTTCCTGCAAACCAGATAGTTATGGTCTTGCACCGCTGGATTTGGCAGTAAATTCCCTTTTGGGAGCCAGAAATACATATACCCTTATGTGTATATGCCCTTATAGAGGGTTGAGTGTATCCCAAGGATGCATTCTTTGATGACCAACCTTTTGTTTGTGGAAATCATTAACATCGACAAATTACAAGTTCATTTTCTACGTAAAACCCATGACAGCAAAAAGATCTCCCAAGCCCATTTTGCAAGAAAAGAAGAAGATGAAGATGTAACATTTTTGTTCACAGAGCCAACCAAATCAGAACGTTTAGCCTATTTGAAAAAAAGTTTAATACAGCATTTGAACACCACCCCCGCCCTTTATACTCTCACCTTACCTTCTGTCTCCCAGATACACAAAAAGAAAACTCGCCCCTCACTCTAATTCTACACGCCTGCAGGCTTTTCGTGACAATCCAGTCAACTCTTCTGAAAATATGAAAACACAGAACCCCATCGAATCAGCTCGTGCTTTAAAGATGCGCAGTTATGATACGATACGAACCATCCATCTATGTCATGTGTACCAGGCCAAGTTGCAAGCGGATAGGTTGTATCACCAGGATGTCCTGCGAAGGAATGATCGGATTGGAAATGTTGCGGTGATGTTTGGTGTTGGTGTTGATGTTGTTGACGATGATGCTGCTGTTGGTGTTGGTTCTGATTGGGATGTTTGTGAGCGTGGCCGCGCGAGTCCGTTCGTGGAAGGTGGGGATTATATCCTTGGTGCGGTAAAGCAAGAGTGGGGTGATAGGTGGCTTGAGCATGGTTGCCGGCCGAACCTGGAAAGAATCGACCATGTGGACTGTCAGGCTCATGGACAGAGTGACCGCTGATGGAATAGCGATTGGGATTGTGTGGGTGCTGCGGTAGGCTCGCAGTTGAGCCTGATGGGCTGAACGGGTCGACGGACTCGGGGTGATATTGGCTTAGCGAAGGTGGTAGATTGCGATGAGAGTTAATGACCGAAGAAGTCGATGCAGAATGCGGGGGCTGTTCAGCCATCGACGGAACTTGTCGGCGAGGCATGCTTATTGACTGGGTAACAGCATCTTGGGTTTGCTGCGGCATCCAAGGCTGCGTAGGCAATTGAGTGCTGTGTGGGGCAAGCAATGGAGATTCAGGCAAGTCGATGGTTTGAAATACTTTGAGGGACGAGAAGGCTTGATTGGGGCCCGCCCCAAATCCCTCCAAATTATTCGTTGTAGCTGGTCCTGCAAAACTTAGATCCAGAGGCTAAAGATGGATCCAAGGCCGTGTTAACCGCTATCACTTCTGGTCTCTGAAGAAGATCTCATCTTGAGGCTGGTCTCGCTAGACACAAATTACATTGGTACTTGCCTGATGGAATGGACCTTGGGCCCAACTTGTAGGTGACACAGGCCCTTCAAAAGCTGCAAACCAGGTTGTTCCCGGTGGCGGGGGTGTTCCCCAAGTGCTCATAACGCACTGCAAGATCTGTAGTCCTCTATGTATCAGCGGACTTTTTGAGAGCTTGAGGAAAGCTACAAATTGCTCAAGTTCATCCTTGATGTAAGGAGCCTCTTCAGTTTGAGGATCAAATAAATAATCCAAGGCCAAGGAAAACGACGCCCTACATATTTTAACGGGCTATGAGTGAAATACATCTGGACACTTCATGTCTTATAAGCAGTTAGTAACGTATGGACTGAAAAAAAACGCACGAGAGCGCCATCATGTTAGCATCAAGGTAATCGGGGCTCGGATTTCGAATTCGGCGAAGGTCGAGCAAAAGAACTAGCAAAGTACACTCAGCATTGGCGTCAGAAGCATCCTGTGGTGTCAAAATGATGTCATGAATACATACGGGCATGATCAACCACAAACTTGCGGTGGTAAGCGATGTCAAATGGTGGGCTTGATGGCTGAGACTCATCCCTCTTGACAGTATGCATAGGTCTATGGAGTTTGACTACCAAGAAGTGATATCGGGTGTCTAGAGTAGTACAGTCTCCGCGATAAGTCATCATTTGGGAGGATAGGAAAAGGCGTGTTCTGTAGCTTGGTGAAAGTGTGGTTAGAAAATGAACGTACAAAAATACATCGCATCACGTCGTGCTCGACTGCAGACAGGAAGTCGGCTTCGATCGGTGATATGACCGGTGACAAACAGCTTATGAGTCTCGGGAAGGTGTGCTTCTAAGGATGTCAAATCCCGATGTGCTTGCAGGACATCATTGATTGTGGGCATTGGATTGCGCCGAAGTGGTAAACGAGCAATCTGTATGTGTTCGCCTTCGTCAGAGTGAAATTCCCGAACGAAATTAATGACTTATCAAACTGACTTCATAAGCAACGTATCCCATCAACAGCCTCGGCTTCACACCCATCACGGGTGTTGATGCTGTACAACCACTCTCACAACCTTCGTGGGCATCATTGGGCGTTGCAAGGCCACTCAGAGCTGGAAGGAAGACGTCGACGGCTTCCAAGCCATTGATGGACGACATTCTACCGGCTGGTCCACTGTAGAGCCCATCGATCGACATCAGCGCCCACCAAAGTACGCGACGCTCGTGGGCCTTATCGGAACCCATTTCATTCATTCGACTTGGGTCTCGTTGCGATGGGTCTCGATGGAGGGCGAGGTCAAAGGCGAGGTTCATGGCTTTGCACTTAAGCTCGAAGAGCTCAGCCAGGTCTTCAAGCCCCCCGAAGCGCTCATCAAACCAAAGCGCTTCGAGGAGGATAATGAGACAGATGATTGACTCTAACCTGGGATCGCCCTCGAAGTCTAGTGACAGGAAGACATAATAATCAACCCTCTCGAAGCTCAAAGGAGCGTAAATAACCCTTAACGGATCTATGACTGACCTGCACACTTGAGACAGGTTACGCTCGCATCAAGCCATTGCTTCGAAAGATTGGTGCGCTCATCCACGCCCACGGGAAGCTCTAGTTGAGTGGCTTGTTGAAACGAAAGCTTCATGATTGCCATCCGGGCGATTGCATAAGTGGTGGCCATGGTGATCAGTCGATGAGCAGTTGCGTCCTCTCCAGTTTGGTGAGGCCCTAATTCACGACAATGATAGAGCTTTTGGGCGTCAGCTTCGTAGGCAGATTGGTTAAAACAGGCATGATACCAAGCAAACTCGGAGACGTAAATCTTGAGAAACTGTTGCGCTTGTTCATATGTAGGAAGCTTTCGATGAAGATCGGCGATTTGATCAGCGGAGACAGGCGAAGGGAAGTAACTTGACAATAGGCCAGGATGGTTAGAGCCCTTGGTCCAGTTGGGAGACGATCCGTTACTTAGGCGGCATTGGCGTCGAACCTACATGGAAAAAATGTGGAAGAGATGAACGTCTTATCCTGATCACATGGAAGACTTTATGACTGAGGTTGAATGGGTCCCGTATCTCTTCCAAGCGTACCAACATAGGCTGCAGTCTCAAGTCGGTGTAAAACACATGAACGTGTCAAATGCAAGCAAGTCACCAACCTTCTCTACAATGGGCGGGTCTTGGCCAATCACCGGAAGGACAGTACGTGAGAGCATAATGCTGGAAAGGGTGGCAGCGACATTGTACTCTATGTAGAGTGGAAAAGGATGGGTATAAGCTGGATTAGGTTCTAAGGGGGATGACCAAGGAGGACTGACCTTCGAGATCGACCGTTGGGCTATCGGCTTCAGGACCCGAAGAAGTAACCAAGGGTCGTTTGTGGACAACCGAGCTCACGAGAGCCTCGAGGCCATCAAGCTGTTGGCGAAGCCTCGAAAGCTCAGCGGGTGAGATTGGAGTGTTGATGACGTCATTCTCGTCAAGCACCCGGCTGGACCAAAGGAAGCAAAGGACAAGAAGTCGCTCAGATGTACTGCGACTACACACTTGACTTGATCGCTCGAGAACCTGCGTACGTTGGTTGGGCACCCTCATAATCGCACAGATCTGCCTCGCCCCGAAGCTTGCAGACCGCACATGGTTTGAGAGAGTCGCACTTTTGTTTACGTTTCCTGAAGTGCATATTGATCAGATGGTGTCAGAGTGTTACAAGGTGCTAGTTATGGGTGGAGAAATAGACTGACCTGCACTACGGGACAGATACGGAGGAGTGAGACACCAGAACAGGATGAGTATAAACTTCGGACGAGAAAATAGGCGCATGCGAGTGTGGGAGATCTTTGACCTGAGCACAAGTCCTTGGGATTCGCTTGCGCGTTTGTTTTGGTTTTTGACTGGGTTCCTTGGGCATGGCTAGAGTACAACGGAGGAGGGAAGTGGTGGAAGTGCGCAATACATACCAGGCATGGATGGGGTTTGTCTGAGAAGTGGACTATTTATAGGGCTTCGGAACTCCGAACGCTGGATCGTCGATCAGATCACAGCAATCAATATGTAGCCTGCCCTACCACCTTAGCCCAAGTCCATCCACAAACACAAACACAAACCTGTCTATGTAATGTATCACTTTGTAAATCTAGGATGATAGCCTACACCGCCAGCAAAAATTACTCGGACAAGGCTGTCCGAGGTGTTCTCGGACAGTGAAGTCCGAGTTGATCTCGGACTGTGGTTGACCGAGATTTTCTCATCTCGGTGTGCTCGGACTACCGCTGACCAAGATGAGAAAATCTCGGTCAACCCCAGTCCGAGATCAACTCGGACTTCACTGTCCGAAAACACCTCGGACAGCCTTGTCCGAGTAATTTTTGCTGGCGGTGCTATGAACCCTTAGATCCCCCGTCACTTGCTTCCGTCTAGCTACCACCCTTTTACAATCAGTTCCGCAATCTGCCCTCCAGCATGTGATCAAACCTCGCCTCACAGGAGTGCAGAAGGGCATGTCAAGTGCTGTACATTTACTACGGCTCTCGACCAAATGACATTGGAAACTCTCGCCTTTCACATCACTCTTCTTTCTTTGCCGTATTTGAAGGAAAGGGCACTTGATTGTTGGTCCATGTAAGGATGACAGAAGCCACACCCAACCAGTACGGTATATGGACCATCATAGGCTGTCCACATTGGTTTTACAACATTATTTCTTTGAATAGAAACTTGTTTCACTACAAAAGATATCTTATTTTCGGTGGAGTTTAAAAAAGTCCTGGTCACATCCGAGTATTTTGTAGGCTTTTCTAATCTCCAGGATTACAAAATTCACACAGCTTTTGACTACAAAAACCTTGCTACATTGGCATAAGGAAAGGGCACAAAAGTACCAATCCTAACTCCTTGCTTGTCCTAGTTTCTTCTGAGTGTTTGTTTCATAAATGCATGCAATCCATCAAGACGGAATTTCGGTGATTTTGAGTAAAGACACCCAGTGGTTTTATCATGCAATGTAAAGCTTGCAAGTTCTGTTGCATAAGTATAGGAATTTTCTGTGTCATGCCAAGATTTGGGCCAATTTTGAATAATCGGATTTGGATGCAGTTCATATGCCAAACAATTAACCTCTTGATTTCGCCCGTTGGGGTTTCTTTTTTTGCCCTTCATAAAAGTTTGTGTTATTTGGTTTCATCAACTGTGGGAATTTCTTGGATTATGCAAGGCTCACATTCAGCGGTGGCCAGTCTTTGATCAATTGATTTGTGTCTCAGTCATGTGTTGAAAGCACGATTTTTTCTTATTTTATTTTTATTTTTGAAGATTTCAAGGCCATGTTCCTGTTAGGTTTTCTGTTGTACCAACCACAAATATTTTTGGAATGACACCAAGATGTTCAGCGACCGATCAAAGAATGCGCATGCGGTTCACGTGTCAAAAAAATCATTTTGCGGTTTTTTTATGCTTTTAAGGCCTCATTTACCTTACAGAAATATTTTGTTAGGAGTTTTGTTTCACCAACTATGGGGATCTTATGGAATATGCAATTATCAGTAGTTTCCAGTCTTTGATAAATGCATTTACATGCAGATCACGTGTCAAAGAAATGATTTTATTGAGTTTTATGCTTTTGAGGTCTTTTTAGCCTTGCAACAATATTTTGAAGGCTTCTGTTTCACAAAGTATGGAAATCTCCTTTTATTCATGCAACTCTCAGCATCGTAAAGTCTTTGATTGATGCATTTGCATGCAGATCACGTGTCAAAAAAATGTTTTTGTCATTTTTTCCCTTCTATGGCCTTTTCCTGCCTTGCAAAAAGGTATTTGTCAAGATTTTTTTGCACCAAATATGTGGATAGGTTGCATCATGCCGCTCTCAGCAGTAGCCAGTCTGATATCAATGAATCTGCACCTGTATCACGTGTCAAAAAAAAATGGTTTTGTGGATCTTCATGCTTTTGAGGCCTTTTTTTGCCTTCCAAAATGATATGTGATCCCCATTCAACTTCAATGATCAAATGCAGGCAACTGAAAATTTTGGGATGAAAAAGAATATTTCCTTAGATTGCGCAACAACAACCATTTCCC
>MU167225.1:450770-461718 GCA_015951145.1 Cronartium quercuum f. sp. fusiforme G11
TGCTCTGACACCATATTGCAGTGTAATTCCATCGCACCTAATCCTACTGACACTGCATCGCATATCTTGGGGTGATAGAACATCGGATAGGCCCATCCGATACAAATATCTTGGCAGTGAGGTGCACAGATGTATGTGTCCAGCTCAACTTCAGTACACCTTTTTACATGCCCCCCCCCCTTTCCCAATTTGAAATTTTTTACATGGTGCTCCAGTACCCCCCAGTATTGATTTCCAACCTTATTTGCAAGTCCCTTCACTCTGTGACTCCGGGAAAGGCTTATAAACTCAGATTTATGCCCTGTTCTACTGTTATGCAGTGTCCATTTTCCGGGCCCCCAATGTGGGAACTGTGGACTGTAAAAAGGGGTGCCTTTGTACCCCTTCCAGCCCTCAAGATTGAGGGCCCTGCAAACAGACACTGTGTCCTCTATCAACTATACTTCTGGCATGTGCAGTAGTTGCTCTTGTCGCAAGTAACCATAACTCCATACAGTTCCATACTCAAGACAAGCAGTCTTGCCAGAACGTATTTTGACATCAACATGATTCATCTGTTTGTATGTGTGGGTAGTACTGTCTTGTAATTTACAGCCCAACTTTAGGACCAGATTGTATGATCAAGCTCCTTTCTTCTCTGAACAATGGCTATAAATCCAAAAGAAAAGTGTAAGCATTCAAGAAAGTGTCAAAAATTTCAAAGAACCTAGCAGCAATCATATATTAAAGGTATAACAAAGCTCAGGATTGGGTGGGTCTCAAAATTGATCACCCAGAAACGGCCACGGAAGTGCTCCCAGAAGTCGAAAAACACTGATAAAAAAAAAAAAACATTCACTTTGGACCTGTAGCTACAAAGTTTTGACAAGACAAAAGCTCAAAGATGTTCAAAAGTACTTTTTTCCTTCTCCCTCTTCTTCCAGAGGAACGCATGTACTGTAATCAGACCATATTACTCCTTCAATTTCTCTGGTACAGGTAATGAACCCACATTCTTTTGGTTAGACTTACTCTGCCTGTGAGGCAACTACTCGAGAATTTTGTCAGTTGACCTACCAACCTCCGGAAATCACATGATGATTCTTCAGGTTCATGCTCGGTAAGAGCGTCCACAGTGGTACACTTCGCTCTCTAATTTTAGAGATCCGCCACCAAATTTTGCCAAAAAAAAAAAAAAACCGTGCAGTGGCAGCGCTTATCATTAAATAATTTAGGGTTCGCCTGCAAATTTCGACGTCCAACCTCCAGATTTGGGGAATGAGAGGCAAGCAGCAAGTCCATCCACCTGCCCAACCCAATACCCACAACACACACCTCAGAGTCTGTGTAAAATGATCAGTCCACACCCTTCCACACCTCAAAGTAGTGTAACCAGCAGTCATCACCCATACCTGTCCAAGGATGGGGGTCGAACCGGGGCACCCCGAGTGTTGGGCGGACCTCCAAAATTGGATTCTTGGAGATAGCGGCCCAAATTTGATGGCTCATCACTGCAAATGCTCTAATGGAATTGCTAACGAACAAGGGGACGCAAAGACTGTCAAGTGTGAAGCAGAAAAGTACACGATTGACTACAACCCAGTTCTGAAGCAACAGTCAATGCAGGCTAAGAGTAAAGTAGTAGGATATCTACTCTCCGCGGGATTGGTTCTACTGTGGACCCGTGAATGTCAGGCCATATTGACGGAAATTTGTGCGATAAGTCTACCAAATATAATGAGACTTTCAAGACGCCAATTGGAATGATTTGATGTGATCTTTTCACCAGATGGAGGTGTAGGGCATACATGAAACAACCAGCATACATAGAAATATATCATACGACCGAAGCTGACTTCCGCGCTACCGTGAGAAGGAGGAACCACTTTGGGCTCATGATGCCTTCGCAGCTCGTTCAGCAGCCAGAGCCTTCTGCGTACCGTGCTTGGCGAATTTCTGGTTCCTAGAGACCAGACAAATACAATACGTGTCAGGGGAATACCAAGTATTACACCTGGAAAATGAAGCGTTACCTTCGGAACTTGGGGTCAACCTGAGTGTAATAGGAGCAAACAGAGCAAAATTCAGTGACCTTTTCTTGGCGGACAAAGCTAGAGGGGGAATTGAACCAGCAACATGCATACGTACCCCTTTCAACGATGGATACCGGCAAGACTTGGGCTTCTTAATCCCGTTCTTGTGAGCCTTTTTGCTCTGGTTGTGACTGCAGAGAACAATTGAGGTAAGTTCGTTGCTAAGACGCGTTGAATTCCAAATGAAAGACTGTGGTACGAACTTGGTGTGGTTCTTGGATTTGGCCATTGGAAAGAGGAATCTGATTATATCAATCACACCACAAGACGAAGATGAGCAAGCCGTCAGCACGTTTGAGCTTCCAGAATTGTCGGGAGCACTAGACAGGATTTCAATCTTGGAACATGAAGAGCTGATGTGAATGGAATCGGTCTTCAAGTGGACGTGCGTGCATGCAGTGAAGATTGACTACAGATGAAGAGGCGATAGTCGAAGTGCGGCGTGCTTTGCGCCGAGTGGTGAATGGACTGCAGGGCCCTTTGACACTCTTTGTATGCCGCGGAATCCTTCGTTAACAGCCGGAGCGTGCAGTGATGTTGGGTTCATAGGTCGAGAGATTCGAGAAGTTGCCGGATCCATAGAACCAGAATAAGAGCTTGAAAGGCCACTCACCGATAGGGACGTGGACTGGCGTGGCGTCGGCTCGGGGTACTACTGTCGGCAAGCCAAAGGTCGGTTGCTGGTAAGGGATGAGCGTTCTGTATGATTGGGGGTAACGGTCTCATCATTCTTAACCTAACCTAGCTCGGCCCCGTATCCTACTCGGACCCCCGGCCCTTTTCCTAAATCCTCGGGGCCAACAAAGCAAGGCCAGCGGTGACCCGGGAGACACCGCAAGCGGGCAGAGCTACTTATAGTTCAAGCGACACCTTGAACAACTCTCCAGCCTCTCAGCGATGAGCGAGGCCTGAGCGAGGGAAGGACGGACCTGGACTGATGGTTGATGGTTGGAACGTGGATGGTTTTGAGTAGGTAAAACATTTTCCTGTCAAATTTTATTGGCTCACAGCCAAGCCACGGGCATCTTCTACTGAAGGGGGACTCACTGAGTCAGGGTGAAGAGCTTTTCTTGTATTTGACAAAGCTTGGGTTCCTGAAGAGACAAGACTGGGCTGCGAAGCTGTCAAGGTCAAAGGGCTTCTCACTCACACTACACATAGCAGAAACAAAAGAAAGCAGGCGGAGCAAATGTTAAAAAGTTTGGAGAAAATATTTATGCTTAGTGGGAAGCTTGCCAGTTTCCAATCTTGGTTTCCCTCTCTCTTTTGGTGAATGAAGTGAGATATGTTTCATTAAACTCTTGTGCCTCTCAATCCCCTTGGTTTTCTCCCTCTTGCTCCCTGCTTTGGACCATGCTCGAGTGGTTTGTTCCTCAAAAAATGTCTGTTTAGACCATGAGAATACTGCAGCTTGTCATTTAAAAACAGGATGATCACAAAAAAGACAGGATCTAACATCACATGAGTAGTGTTGCCCTAATGATAGAGAGCTAAGAAGACCTTATGAGTTGGCTCTTGCATTCAATTGAATGAACTGCTAAGATGAAAGGAAACTTGGTAGGAAGATGCACATAATGTAAAAAAATATTGAAGTAAAAATAATTGTTAAGACTCAGGACAAATTTCTTCCCCTTGAACATAAAACGAAGAAGTGTCCCCCGTTGCGCCTGTGGTGTCATTGATCCGAATGAAAACCAGCTGACCAGGTTGACCCTCTTCACGTCTAGGGATCCTGGAAGCCGGAATCACAACAAGGTTCCACATCAAATCTTAGTCGAGGAAGATGTCTGAACGAATACTGACCACACAAAGCTTTGTTCCTTTTGTTCACCAAGGTCCTCAAACGGAAATGACTCAGTGACTCGACTGGATTGGTAATAGTATGCGTGGTAAGGCGAGTGACCGCCGGTCCACTGGATTCAAAAACAAGGGCGGTACGCGCATCAGCAAGCCATTGGCCGAAAATTAGGGGGCGCTTTTCACACTGATTTTCACTGGCACGCAGGTTTTCAATACTCCTGAAGAGTCCAAAAGATGTGATAAGTTATGAAGTCTCGAGGGTGGACGAAAAAACAAAGACAGTGCTGACTGGGAAGTTGACTTCCGTCGACTATTTTGATCGGACCCTGGGAACTCACGCTGGAGACGACATTTGCGAGTAAGACTGACAATGAGACGGTGATCTTCATGACGAATGCAGGACACAATAAAAGGTGCGGCTCTCTGAGTGCTCTCAGAGATCTTAGATGAAGGCGAGTTAAAACATGGAAAATCGACGATAGGACCGAATCTCAGAGAAAACTGATGATGAAGGGAGGATGAGGAGGAAATGATTTGGTAAGGAGGAAGCAAAGGAGGGTAATAACCCCCACAGAAATGGTTAGATAGAAAAACCAAATGACATCATGTGCTTTTTCAAACTTCACGGTTAACAACACAGCTCGGTCAACAAGCCGGCTTAGGAATGACCTCCTCATACTTTATAAGCCAATGAGTAATGACATGAATAATCATTTATTGACGATATAAGCCACCCTTCGATTGACATGTCTCTACACATTTTACTAATACACGGATTTACAGTATAAGGGTGGATCAGAAAGACGGAGCGGAAGACCAGCTTGCATCTAAGAAACCATGAAGAATTTTAAACAGGAAGCCCATGATGACTTCAGAGAGCTGTGTCAGGAGATGAAACGTCAAGATATCATTCAGCTTCAGGGTTGCGAGAATGTCCAGAGAATGTCGGCCTCCACAGGTCTCGTGACCTTTTAAAAAAACGTCACTTACTTCGTGACCACTACACAGCTCCATATATAGAAGATGGTACACGTTGAACTCATACCCAAACTTGCTCTAATGAGCCTTCAGAGCAAAATTGCAGGAATACTATTGACAAAACCCACCGTAATACCAGAACTGAAATTACCCAGACATATAGCTGAGGTCGTAAATTTGATAAACTATACCCACAATAGGAGATGCTCCATGTCCTGCATGTCTTGGTGTGGATCAGTCCCCGGAAAACTGCTGGTAATGCAGCAATTTGGTAAGTTGCTTGCACTCTCTTGCATTACCAAATGTTGAGTTGTACTTGTATAGCTTTCACTAAAAACATGAACTTTGCATTCGGATTGGTACTATGGGTTTGCCAAACTCAAAGTACATCTTCAAGATTGATATCTTGAGTGGGAGGATTGTAACAAAACAAGGCAGCGGGAAAAGGTTCACAGAGCTGATACAGATGGGACATCTCAGTGACACTTCATACCACTAACGTCCCAAGAGGTCTCAGGCCTCATCCCATGTGTTAACACAGTCGGCACGCCGATCGTCACCCTTGTCCACCTTATCATAGCACAGAACTTTTACGCAGGACGTGATGCACCTTTACAATCTCACCCTTCTGCCGCCGTCTTCCATCACCTGCGCTACTGTCGGCTCCTTCTCTGGAACTCGGCAGCAGGATATCTGTATATGTCGAGGCGGAACACGATTAGAGCTTCTAAGGCCGGATGCCTCAACCGGCAAACTAAATTCGGTGGTCTCGTCTGACGCGTTTGGCACGATCAGGTCGCTCACCTCCTTCAGACTGACAGGAGGTGCAAAGGATTATATCATCCTCGGATCAGATTCAGGTAGAATCGTCGTCCTGGAATTCGATCCGGCCTTGAATGCATTCGTGAAACTACATCAAGAAACCTATGGAAAGTCTGGATCTCGAAGAGTGGTACCAGGTCAATACCTGGCTACGGACCCAAAGGGAAGAGCCGTGATGGTTTCGGCGATGGAGAAGAGTAAATTGGTGTACATTCTCAACCGAGGTGAGTATATGCCGTTCAAGCTCATCTTCGCTGGGCGTGGAAATTTTGGCTGGATGATCAGTTCAGCGGGACTCATTCTTATCAACCTGTTGGGCTTTTTTTTTGCGTATGAATTCAGATTCGGCCGCCAACCTTACCATTTCGTCTCCTCTGGAAGCTCATAAGTCCAACGCAATCATTCATCATATAGTAGGAGTCGACGTCGGATTCGAAAATCCGCTCTTCGCTGCTCTTGAAGTCGACTATGGTGAATCTGATCAAGATCACACGGGTGAAGCATTCAATATGGCTGAAAAGGTGGGATTCTCGATCAAATCCCGCTCGTGTTCCAGTCACTGATAGTTTTCAGTCAAAATGATCGAATGCTCTCGAGTATAGATGTTGACTTACTACGAACTCGATCTAGGTTTAAACCACGTGGTGCGGAAATGGTCCGAGCCCACGGAACCTCGGGCAAACATGCTCTTACAAGTTCCTGGCGGTCAGAGTGTAACCAACTCTGACAAGTTCGATGGACCATCGGGGGTATTGGTCTGCTGTGAAGACATGATCATATACAAGCACCAGAATGCGAAGGAGCACAGAGTGCCTATCCCAAAGCGCAATACGCCTTTCAATGATGCCGACCGGGGCGTGATCATTGTGGCTGCTGTGATGCACAAAATGAGGGTCAGTTCCATATTTTGAAGTGACACAGGTCTACTTGAACCGGACCATGCCAAGCCTTATGCTTTGTATCTTTGTATCGTAAGGGTGCATTTTTTTTCTTAGTTCAAACTGAGGAAGGCGACTTGTTCAAAGTAACTATTGATCATGAAGACGAAGAAGTCCAGGCGTTGAAGATCAAGTACTTTGACACCGTCCCCGTTTCATCCAGCTTGACTATTCTCAAGTCAGGTTTTCTGTTTGTTGCAGCAGAAATGGGCAATCAGTTCGTCCAAAATCCTATATCAATCGAAAATTCACTTTGAGCAAACTACCTCTTCGTTTCGACTTTATCCAAAAGCTCATACTTTTTATCTACTTCACTCTCTTGTTACCAGCTATCTCTACCAATTTGAAAAACTGGGTGATGACGATGACGAGACTGAGTTTTCATCAGAGCAATATCCCGACAATGGTGCTAGTGGTGATCCACTACCGCCAGCATTCTTCAAACCTCGACCTTTACAGAACTTGGTCTTATCAGATGAGCTTGAATCCCTGGCGCCCATAATTGACGCTAAATCGGCGAATCTATTGAACACCGACTCCCCGCAAATTTTGACGGCCTGTGGAAGGGGTTCACGTAGTTCTTTGAGAATACTACGGCACGGTCTAGATGTTTCCGAGATCGTTACATCCGATCTCCCTGGACCTCCGACGAATGTATGGACGACCAAATTGAACGACGATGATCTATTTGACCGTTATATCATTCTCGGCTTCCTGAACGCTACTCTGGTCCTTTCGATCGGTGAAACGATTGTAGAGGTCTCCGATACGGGCTTTCTGACCAATTCGCCCACCATCTCTATTCAACAACTCGACAAGAACGGTCTTTTGCAAATTCATCCGACTGGAATCCGACATATCCACTTGAATGGAGGAGTAACAGAGTGGAAGGTTCCGGCCGGACGCAAGATTGTCGTTTCTACATCGAATCAGAGACAAGTCGTGGTAGGATTGAGTGGTGGCGAGTTGATCTACTTCGAATTGGACATGGAAGGACAGCTGAATGAGTATCAGGAACAGAAAGAAATGGGATCCGCAATCACAACACTTTCTTTGTCTGAAGTCCCCAAGGGCCGTCAGCGGACCCCATTCTTGGCCATCGGACTGGAGAATATGACCGTTCAGATTATCTCCTTAGACCCGAATTCAGTCTTGGAAACAATCAGTTTACAAGCTTTGACAGCGGTACCCAGCTCGATATGTATCGCTGAGCTCCTAGACTCTTCGATTGACAAGAATAATGAAACTCTATTTGTCAACATTGGTTTGTCCAATGGGGTTCTCCTGCGGACCGTATTGGATTCCGTCAATGGTCAACTCACGGATACTCGCACCAGGTACTGTTTGACTTACCTCGATAGAACTCTATTCTACGTGCCCGAATGTTTTATTGATCACTGACTAGGCTCCGACCCGCTTTGGTACATCTCAAAGATTTCTGGGCTCTCGGCCAGTGAAACTGTTGAGAGTTAAGGTCGATTCGAAGACTAGCGTGATTGCACTCTCTTCGCGCACGTGGCTGAATTATACGTATCAAAACATGTTACAATTCAATCCTTTGATATACGACTCTATCGACAACGTCCATAGCTTCAGTGCTGAGCTCTGTCCAGAAGGTTTAATTGGAATTGTGGGAAGCTCTTTGCGGTGTGTCATTGATGAATCTTGTGTTGTGCATATATCCACGACCTCTCCTGTAAACGCTATAAACTGACAATATTACTGAAATTGCATCCAGCATATTCACTATCCCCAAATTGGGCATCAAAGTGAAGCAAGACTCGATGCCTCTCTCTTACACCCCACGCAAAATGCTTTTAGATCCCGTCACGAAACACGTCATTACTATTGAATCCGAACACAGGACCATGTCACCAAGCGTCAAGGCTGAGCGATTAGCTGTTCATGTACGTTACATGTCATTCCACCCGAATTACAGCGTACTGTGACCCTACTTCGCACACCGATCTTACACTGGTATATCCTGGACTGTATGCGGGCATGATTAGAAAGCACAAGGCTTGGAATTCGATGAACATATCTTCAACGATGAAGTCTTAGGATTACCGAGGAGCGAACCGGGACAATGGGCGTCTTGTATAAGAATTAGTGATCCTTTGGAAGTTGGTTTTAAGTCACTAAGATTCAGATGATTCTGAAAATAAAAGAAAAAGGCAACTGATTGTGTTTGTCAATTGCACTTGGGTACAGAAAGCGACATTAGCCAAGATAGATTTGAAGGATAATGAAGCTGCCACTTCCGCAGTTATCGTGTCGTTTGCGAATTTGGAGGAGCAAGGACCGTATTTAATTGTCGGCACGGCGAAGGACGCTTTTGTTCAGCCACGAACGTGTCGAAACGGGTATCTGTCAGTCTATAAGTTTACTGATGGCGGAAAGGGCTTGGAGCTGGTACACAAAGTCAGTAGCTCTGATATCTGTACGGAGTAGCTGTGCTCGAGATGCATTTGGGTATTCAACTCATTCATAATCTTCCCCAGACCGAAGTAGATGATATTCCAACTGCTCTTATCGGATTCCAAGGGCGTCTTGCAGCTGGTATAGGCAAAGCGCTAAGAATCTTCGATTTAGGAAAGAAGAAATTACTGCGCAAAGTCGAAAACAAGACTTTTTCAACTGCGATTTCATCATTGTCAACCCAAGGCTCGCGTTTGTTAGTGGGAGATTCGCAAGATAGCGTGTCTTATGCAGTTTACAAACCCGCGGAAAATCGTTTGCTCGTCTTCGCAGACGATGTCGCCCCCCGGTGGACGACTTGTGCGACAATGGTCGACTACGATACCTGGTAAATCGCTTTCTGCCTCAATTTACTTGTGCCGATATCAGCTTACACTTTCATACTTTGTAGTGCTGGAGGTGATCGGTTTGGAAATGTGTGGGTGAGCCGGATACCCAAGACTGTATCTGACGAAGTAGATGATGATCCTACCGGTACGTGTAACCTTTGGCTGCTACTTTTGACCCTCAATCTTTCAGTCTCAACTCAATCATTCATTTTCTTATATAGGTGCAGGTATTATGCATGAAAAAGGATACTTGATGGGAGCGCCTCACAAAGTCAAGAATCTTGTACATTTTCACGTTAATGATATCCCCACGTCTATGGAAAAAACTTCATTGGTTCCCGGTGGAAGGGAAGTTTTATTGTATACCGGTTTACAAGGAACTGTTGGTATTCTCATACCATTCTTATCGAAAGAAGATGTGGACTTCTTTCAGACTCTAGAGATGCAGTCAGTAATCTTATCTCCTTTTTTCTCTATCACTTCATCATTATCCACTCGGTCAACGCGTACTGATTATGTTTGGATGTATTGGATGTGTGTTGTTGATGTCTATACAGTATGCGGACAGAACTTCCAAGTTTAGTTGGACGAGATCATTTAGCTTACCGCGGTTACTACGCAAGTTTCCTATTTCACTTCCACTATTTCAACCTCTTGAAATGTTGTCAGCAAGCTTACTAATGGTTGTTTTATTTCATGTATCGTTTTTTTTTTCAAAAAAAAAACTTCTGAATCTGGTCGATAAAACTTTATAGTTTCCTGTCAAGAATTGTGTGGATGGTGACTTATGTGAATCATTTGCTTTATTACCTATGACTAAACAACAACAAGTAGCAGCAGAGTTAGATAGGAGTGTTTCAGATGTTTTAAAAAAGATCGAGGCTTTAAGAGTCTCAAGTGGGTATTGATGAAATGTAACGACTATCAAAAAACTACAAAAAAAAGAAGAAAAAGAAAATGGCGTGATTGGTAATTGAGATCAGATTTAGCACTTGTAAATTAGCACTTTGATCAATGGTTTGTGCTAGTGTATATTTGAATTGATGTTCCATCGTGCAGGTTAGAGAGCCTTTCGTATCTGAACTCGCTTTTGTAATATGCAAACTGCGTTCATAGGGCTGCACTGGTGTGTCAGTTGAACTTGTGTCTTTGCCATTTAGTTGTGGGAAGCTGTAGGCGTAGGTCGGTACATACCCAGTTATGAGTTGGAAATGGAAGAAAGAAATCCTTTGACAGGGTCAAGTTTAGACTGTCTCCTTTACTTGAACATTTATGAAGGCTAGGTGCTCATATTAAGGTGCATGAGAACAGTGTTGACCTGAATGAAGTAGAATGAACCTGAAATTAAATGCTTGATGATGAGTTAGTATCTACTACAGTAATTGTACCCTCAGTCCACCATAAAACAACACAATTTGTTTTTCACGACCTGGTCTTTATATTTAGCTTGACTGGTCAGCACTGACACGCTACCATAGTAAGTATCATAGTACTACTACTACTACTACTACTACTACTACTACTACTACTA
>MU167225.1:474094-512588 GCA_015951145.1 Cronartium quercuum f. sp. fusiforme G11
TAAGATAACCTACGTAAGTAACATACCTTTAAGTTGGTCCCTGTTACACTTGGAAGCCTGAAGCCTCAGAAATCGAGCCAGCTTTCCACCAACCTACGAGCTGACACACGTTTGTCTGTGAACCTTCCTTATTTTCGGCATAGCTCATCCAGTCTCTCGGATAGAACATAGCTCTATCCTGTCTTATATTTTAGCAACTGATGGTCTTCACTTACTTGTTCGGTGTTCTAGGGCATCTTAGTCATGTTTTGAAGGTGTGTTGGGCTTACTAATGAGAATACCGCAGTTTTCAATGACGCCCGCTACAAGAAACACCCTTTTTTTCCCCCAAGCAAATCACGGTTTTAACAACAAGGGGGCATCCTAGCGAGCCTGGTCCCCTCGATTCACACCTTGGCAGGATATAGTGTTTGAATGCGTGATTCAGTCTGAAGCGCAAGTCATGGTCGTCGAGGCTGACAAGTAGCTCAAACCTTTAGAAACCATATATTGATAGCGCACAATCCCGCCCGACTGATGATGTTTGACAAGAGTGCTGACACATGAGACTGATTATGATGGCTAAAGTTCGTGGCCAAATTTGTACAACGCATCAAATAATAATGATATCCGAACTTTTGGTTTATGATCACTTCAAGGGGCAGCGACTTGTATCACTCCATAAATTCTCGCGCGAGCAATCTGGCGGTAATGGAAAATCCACAGACTCAATTTTTGGCTCACATAATCTACAGGAATTTGTCATCATTGTACTCGTGAAACTGGACGGCTAAGCCGACCCATTCTGTTGCACTTTTCAAGTGTGGGACAGCAGGTTTAACCGACAATAATAAAGGACTAAGGATCACAAAATGCCGCATATAGTCCTGGACAACACGATTCAAACTACGTTGAAGAGGCGGTACGAGCCGCTCCGTCCAGAATTCAGATGCCCTCATACAGACATCCAGTAAATGTTGAAGATGTTGAAGGAAAAGTTTATTTACCCGTTGGCAGGTCTACGTTAGCTCTAGCAATGGTGAAGCTCTAAAGTGAAATAGGAGGTTGGACGCGACGTGAGATGGTTTCAAAGTGGTATCTGACTTAGTCATTGTTTACAATGGATACACGTGTCGTGCTTACCTCGGTTTTCCCAGAGTGCTAGATCTTGAAATCGGCTCCAAAAAACTAAAAAGAACCAAATTTTCTTCTTCATGAGTTGTGATATATTTTTCGAGGGGGTCTAGGAATCTGGGGTGCAAACACTGACCTCAGCTATATAATTCCCTCTTCGCCGAGTGAATGCTGTCTTAAACTTGGCTTGACGCATCCTTCCTTTCGTCGCTAAACTGATTTTATCCTCAAGGTTATCAGATAATAACATACCCTTTAAAATATCTATTGATCGCGTCATATATTTTCATTCGTTTTAAAGCCAAAATGTTATCTCTTTTGTTCCTTTCTTTGATACCCATTTGTTTGGACAGACGAAATGTGATCGCTAGCAGCGAGAAAGAAGGAAACCTTTCTGCGGTATCATCCAAAGACTCTACTACAACTTTTGATCCCAAGTGGACTTGCTCAGATGTTCTCAAATCTGCAGGGTTGGCGAGTGAACTTTGCTCCAAGATGAGCTTTCGGGTAGATATCTGATGTCTTGTTTTCTCGGGACAATTTGATTCTGACGTGCATGAGTTGACCAGGATTACTTACGCACCTTAAGCATCTCGAGATGTACAGGATTGGACGAGTGCACATTAAAGCCCATAAACGTAAGTTTATTTCTGTAGAAACACAAGTGCATAAGACGGATTTTTTCTTCGGCTTAAATGCTGATTTCGGCCTCCAAAGTCTCAAAACTGGACTAGCTTGGATACTGAACTTATAGGAGCGGTGAACATGGTTACTTTCCGCCTTCGCCTGTGGAAATCCGCTGTCAAAAACGCTGCACAAAATTTGCATGTTGGGCTTACGAGCCAACCGTTTAAAAAGTCGTAAGTATTTTTAAATTACGATTAAATAACAGGATCCTGACCCAGACTTTTTTTCTGTCATGATGATCATCACACGCAGCCAACCAACCATTAATCGACATGAAGAACCGCAAGTTCATCGAAGATACCGCAGGATGTCTGAACAAAACTTAGTCAAAGAAACACTGACTCTGAGGACTAAGGATAGTTTTCCCGATATTCACGGTGATGCCATCACTGGTTCACCAAAATCAACTCTACATCAGCATTCATCCGATTCGGAAGACGAAAACGTTTATGGTAAGAAGGAAGAAAAAGTGAATGCGAGATTTTAGTCCTCAATTTATTAAATTGACAAGTTAAACTACACAAGCTGATTTCGATTTGACCGGCTTTTAGCATCTTGCCTTTTCAGATATACTTGCAGAGAAAAAAGTCACCAGTAGCGGATTGTGGGGTCTGGGTATGAGTTCGCACAATCCAATCGCTCGTGACTCCAGTGAAGATGTCAAACCTTCGAGCGAAGCAGAGAGGAGTGAAAAACTTCACAAAACAAAAGAAGAAACAAGTCAGACGCTTTGTAAATTAACTCACAGACTTGAAGGCCTCGCTCAAGGTCTAAACGAGGGAAACAGGATCGGAGTGCTGCAGGAAATGGAGCCTTTGTTTAAAGATCTTGCAGGCACCCTAGAAGCCACCAACTACCTTACATTTGTGAAGAGGAGACGCGACTTTTTTGTACGTAGTCTTTCCTATCTACGTTCCGATTTACATGTAGCTTCAGATGTGATGTGGATGGTGAGTTAGCTGACTTGTCTATGAAGAGATTTCATTCGAGCCGCTTGCACGCTTTGGAATTATTGAAGCAATTACAGATAACCCACGAAGGAGCAATTTTTCAGCTAAACAGTCTCGAAGACTCCGAAGTCGGGGAACGATTTTCGATAACCTTTCACATTTTGAAAGTCCTGAAGAATAACGTTATAGATCCAGGTTTCCAGCGGTTAAAGGTTTCCACCAAAGATGTTTTGTCAACATTGAATGAAGCCTTGCCAGAATACCATTCGTCTCCTTTAGTTCCTCTTCTTCAAGAGCCTAAAGCACGCCTGACTTCCCCGCTTGGTGAAATACACACCTCAACAAATCACCAGATCGACATAGGAGCTCGTGATGTTGAGTCAAGGGCGTGAGCAATCAAGATTTTCCAGACCGCTTTTTATTCGTATCTGATGCTCTTGATACTTTCTCACTCTCCGCTATCTCACCTGAATCGCCATTAGCCAAGCTAGGAGCTGCGGTTCACGTGCTCTCAATAATTTTCAAGAAGCCCGTAACCTGCTTTTTACGCAGGCAACCAACCCAAAGAAAATTGCTGCGAGTACGTTTTCGTATCTTTTTCAAAGTTTAAAGGGAATGGAGGCCGCGCTAGGAAAAAGTGCAACTTTCAGGGCATGGGTCTTTGGAAACATACCGCGTCATCTCAAAGTAAGTAATAACTAATCTTTGCCGTGAAGAATTTCGGAACATATTTGGAGATCTGTGCTGAGTTGAGTTTCCTATGATCAGTTTCATAGGACATTAATCGATGCTGCTGCCTCAAGTCTTATGATGGAAAGGTTATTTGAAATGATGCAGGCAAAAGCACCCGAATTTGCGGACACGAATCCCATGCCTGAAGACGTCGAAAACTTTGTATACAATAAGCTAGTCCAAGAATTAGGTCAATTAGCAGAATTTCTCGGCAACAAACTTAAGTTTGAAGAGAGCACGGTTCCAGCTAATGACGTGCGCCATATCTGGGGAATCGACGGCATGAGCAGAAATTATCCGGAGAGCTTCTTCCCTGGTTTTTTTTATCGAGACCCATTGGAAACTCAAATTTCTTTTGAGACGCTTGAAGGAACGGAAAAACTCTTCCAAATTTTAGTAAAACAGTTTAAAGAAAATCCTGATATCAATTTGACCACTGACTTGGCTCAGAAATTTGAACAGCGACTTGAACAAATTAATCGCCTTATCGAAGCCAACCGGGCTCTCATCCAATTCATTGGTGAAAAAAGTCCACTTTCGAGAACCACTAGGGACATAGAGCAAAAGGTTTGTCCGTTCCGTATTTCAATTCTTTTAGTCTTTTTTTTTGTTGCTATGACATGTGAGTGGTGCTGATGGTGGTATGAACTTGCCTCTATCAAATTTTGGGAAAACAAAAGTGTCTCTCTTGGGACCATTGCTTACAAATGCTAAATCTGTTGATACGGACAACAAAAGGGGATATCAAAAGGCTCACTCCGGATGCAATCCAAGGGGTAGAAGAGCTATATCACTCTGGCTTTGAATTCTTGGCCGAAAAGCTCTTGGCGTTCCAGGTATTTCTCTCCAGAAAATCCCAAGAAAAAGAAACATCACGGCTTGAAATAAATCACGACCAGCTTGCTGGAAAGATCTTTTCAAAGCGAAGTATGAAATCTGACGTGCCAGAGGCTCAGGATGATTCTCATGGGTCTATAGTGAGTGAACCGTAAGGTTGACTGAGTCTGTAGAGCTTTTAAGCTAACACCTTTTTTTGTAGATTAAAGCGGGTCTCACGTATGTCGAGGCGACATTGCTTGACCAGATCAACCACAAATTCACACAAGCGTTTGAAGTTCCGATCAATTCTCAGTACGGAATCTTCGAACTGATTAAGCATATGTCTCATCCGCAAGTCAATAATGTAGACAGCTTGCCTCTATATGTTGAGAGTACTCGAAAACTCATGGAAAGCATTCTTTCAGAGACAGTTCAATCAGCCGTCAGTCCCACTTGTCTTTGGCTCTTTTCTGTGTTTTTCATTTTATTTTATGTTTTTCAGCTTTGCGCTATGTAAATTTTCTTGGCTTCTGACAAAACAGAAGTGCCCTATAATTGCTTTACACAGTCGATTGAATCTGGAATTCCGAAGGGATTGTGTCATCTCAGCTCGTGTTCCCAAAACATTTACGTGTATGTTTATGCCATCTGTCTTTTAGCTAGGGAGGTCAAGGATAGAGACTAATGTTGATTGAGCTGTGGATATTTCTAGAGAAAGATTAAACCGCGATCAAGTGAGAGCGATCAAACTCGGTCAGACATCGATATCCTCAAATCATGCATCTGAATCAACCATCGGCAAGTTGGAATGCCTGCCGACCGTTTCCCCGCAATGGCAAGAGTTTGTGTTTCTGTTCAACGGGATGATGGTGTAATCAACCAGGACTGTGTTTTGGTGTGGGTGTGCTGGTGTGCTGGTATTCACAGGTGGAAAACCAGTAGAATTAAGACGGATTTTTTTTTTTTTCTTTGCTGTATCTTTTTGGGCTTCCCATTATCTTGTGTCGTTCGTGATCTTTTGAAATTGACATCATGCATGGCTTCGTGGCTCCTTGAATTTGAGAGTTATCTTTTGCTCTATTATAAGTTCTCCGGGGTGCTCAATTGAGATGCGATGCAGCACCTTAGTAGCTTACTTACTACTTACCTGAACTGTTTGAAATTCAGAGTATGACAGAAAGATGTGCGATGTCAATTTGGTATATCTTATGAGGCCTACTTTGACTGACGTTTCATAGTCAAGCGAGGCAAGGCTGCAACAAGTTTCGATGACACGAAGTCCGCACTCGCAGGGGAATTGCGGGCCTCAAATTCGCACTTTATTTTAAAAACTTTGGTTTCATAATGAAATAAATAGATTTAAAGAGGTGGGATTAAATGAAGTTTACATTAAAGCTGAGATACTTGAGTTAGCATTTCTTACTTTAGTTCGCCTGGAACAGAGTCACTGAAGGTGATACTTGGATATCTGAAGAATGCTTTTTTTGGATCAATGTATCAAATTTGAATTTGAACACCAACATTTTCTCAGCTAGGAATTCTAATGCAGAGCCATATACAGAATCAATCTCTTCCAAATTTCGCGCCTTGATACGGTGATAAATATTTCCCGTTGTTCGCATCAGTATCTCAACTTCAGCCAAGTTAAATTTCCAAAGATGGACCTAAACGTTAGTCATTAAGTTTAAAAACAAAATCAAAACAATTTTTTCTAGGGGTTAAGCTTTTAATCAGTAAAAAAAAAACTTTGCAAAGGAGAACGAACGTGATGAGAAATTAGGCCAGAGATATAAACATCGTTTTTGTTTAACTTCATAAGATGTAAGATGTGATCGTTGACCTGGATAAGTGACTCAATTGCAACAGACCGTCGATCAAAGAGCTCCGAGGAGAGCTCTGAGAATGGTATCATATTGACCGCCTCCTTGAATTTGAGACTCAGGCTCCTAAATAGTTCCTGGAACTCTTGGGAATTTTGAAGTCGGAGTGCATTAGTATCGGGAGAAAATACTGAGTCTGGAATAAGTTGATGAGGAAAATGATCCATCGACTGATTTTGAGGACCCCATAACCAATGTAAACTATTCGAAGCCTGGTGGCCATTCTTGAACTCGCATTTGGCTACCAGAACCTCGGAACCAAACTTCAATATATCGAGTAACTTTAGCTGAAGATGCTCCGCAGTCTCCTCATAAAGGGGTGGAGATTTGCTCTGAAGTGGTGTACTTGGACTCAGGATATGTCGCACGTTTGCAAGAATTTTGCTCAAGGCTATCGTATCATCTAGTGATTTTTTCATCTGCTTACAAGGTGTATAGAAGGTAAAAAAAAAAAAAAAAAAAAAAAAAAAAAAAAAAAAAAAAAAAATTAGGCTTTGAAAATTCAAAAAGTCTCAAAGAGAATGGTCACGTACTTGCGAGGGAGATAGATTTTGAGAAAAACCCCAAGCTCTAAGAGTGTAACTTGTCTCTAAACTTGCTTTCATTTCCTCAAATGTTTTCCCCAAAATCTCAAAATCCTCAGGTAAGTTGATCAATAGTGAGGCTTTAACGTTACGACGAAGTTTTTCAATTTTCTCCGACAAGCCTTCTAAAAGGTTTAAAGTATTAATCCTGGCTTCACTATTGACGTAGGACATTAGATAGGTTCACCATGGTGAATAGACAAAAAAAAAAAAAAAAACAGTGTATCTCAGATTTAGGAATGCAACCAAACATTTGCCCAGAAATATATATATCTCCTAGAGAAAGAAGATCTCACGTCATAAACTCTAGATCACGATCGACATCTTTCATTTCTAAAGCTCTTGGAGTAAAAGTGAGATCCAGTAATGAAGTCCGAAAGGGAGAAAGATCAAACAATCCACCTTTTGGTTGGAAAAAATTGATTTTCCTCCCAAAATCCTTTGGAGCCACTGTTTCAATCACTTCCATGATATCTCGTACATGGTTCTTGAATCTCATCCAACCGTCATTTATAATCTCATCTTCAAACTTGTTCAAAAATTTCAATGTGAGCTCAAAGTTTTCTTTACCCAGAGTTTTTTCAGTTTCTTTCAACTGTTCGATTGAAAGACGGTATACGATACACGACTTTTCCAATATTTCTAACCCTTCCATTCGACTTTGTTGGTATTCCTGTCAAGAAGACCTAGATGAATAAACTGATTTGACAAGCCGGAAGGTCTAAGGGATAGATGGAGAATTCAACTGACCGAAAACGTTCGATTTATCTTTCGAAATTTTTGTTGAGGCAGGCTACCTAATTTCTCCGCCATCAAGTTTAACAACATCTTCAACTCCAAGATCTCATCCAATACGTCCACATTTGGGTTGGCTACATCACCGACGATATCTGAAATATGTAGAATGATAGATGCAATGCTCGAACTGGCCTCAAGCATCTCAACTTCGTAGGTGTTGAGCATGCCTTCAGTCTCCACTGAAGGTCTATGTTTACATAAGCTAGGGGACTTGGGTGCCAGAGGAAGCGCAATTCTAGCTGGGATAGATAGCCTTGTTCGTTTTCCATCTCGCTCCAAAGTTCTTCCTCCTTGAATAATTGGTACGTTGATATGATTGGAAGAAATAAGAAAATTCTTTGCCTGTTGAGAAGCTCTCAAATTTGATGCATCAAAAGTTGAACCCAGGGTGTAATTTGGGGTTTTTTCCTGGTTGCGAGCTGACTCTGTCATCGATCCCCTGCTTGTGACAAGGTCTCCTGCAAGATTACTCTCTGGAGATTTCAAAAAAAGTTCAGTCAAATATTTGTCATCCTCTCCTTCAGATTCGAAAAGTTGCCCCAAGACAGATGTTGGGGATTGCAGCTTCCATTTTTTTCTATATGCGACGCTTGAGTCGTCTTGTGTTTTGAATTTCGACTTGAGTTTGAGTCTTGGTGGGGTTATGGTCGCGGTGTAGGCGTCAAATAAAGCATCTTCACGGGTTCTGATAGAAGCGGAAAAAAACGTTGAGTTATCTTCTTTATAAGAAATCGAAGCTGTATTGCACACCGTGATCTAGATTCAAAATCTGATATTCCCGCCGTTCTCTTATGCGTGGCTCTCAACCTCTGATTCCCCGCCACTGGCTCCATCTTTCCAGCTGGGCTCACAGTTTTGGATGCATCTCGAGGCAAGAATTTGGGCTGTGGCAAACAGTTTTTAACGGGGACGCAAGTTCTTAGAAAATAATCAACGAGGAATTAAAGATGTGTTGCTAATGATTTGAGAACTTGCCGATTTGTAATTATCAACCGACATTTCAGAGCTGAAGGGATCTGAAGACAATGATGGTTGTTTGATTGAGGAGCTAACATTTTCCTCATTAGTTAAGTCAATTAATTCGTGAGTTGTACTAGAGCGGCCCAAACGCGCCAAACAGATACCTACTGAGAATGAAAAAAGTAGAGGCAAGAACATGATGATATGACTTGGTTTGATAGAAAAAACTAGCTAATTCCGGAGAGACTCAAAAAGAAAAACAAAACGACAAAAACTTAGATAGTGGTTCAAAATATGTGGGGAATCTCAGCATCCAAAACATTCTTCAGCTTATATAACCATGAGGTCGGTTGAATTTTGTTTTCACAGGTGGCCAATGATACGAGAGACGTCGGGGGTTTTGGGGTGGTTAACATCGCCACATATAGTACACCCCTTCAGCGATATCGTTCGAGAGCGAGGTCTCTGTTGAGTTTCATTCACTCAAGAAAGGTTCTGAGTAACGTTGGAAGATTGAGATAGGTGTACACTGAATCAAGTCTCTCCTACCTCACCGAACTCCCGAAGGGTTCCGAGCGAGCAGGGGACTGAGTTTATAAAAGTGAATGAGATATGAGCCAAGAATTCTAATCAAATCTCAGTTTTGACCCCGACATACCGCAAACTCGAATGTGTGCCTCCGTCTAAGGGCCGGGGTACTGTCCGTCAAACCAAGCTGTAACACTGGGACTTGTGTTAAGTTAATCCGATTGTCTTCAAAGACCACCTGGGCACGGGGGATAACGAGCAATCGGACTTAACACAAGTCCTAAGTTACAGGTCTGAACTGCACCAAACACACCCTTAACTTGACCAAGTCTCTCTTTGCTCGGAAACCTCCCGAGGTCTCGGACTCCGGCCGCGTCCGAGAGAGGAGGGACTTAGTTAAGTTCAACACCCCACACACTCACCCCCAGACTTGTAAACGAGTGATAGACAACTCGCTGTAGGTGTAATGGCCCTGGTTCAAGCCCTGCGTATTCGGCTCGAGCCCGTTCGAAAGCGTTCGAACGTGATCGCGCCAGCAACTACCAGTAAGGTTTCCGTCCAACATGTTATGGATGGATCTCCAGTGTGTAATGTTGTATGGCCAGATCTTATCAGACAACGTTGTGGGTCATTCAGGAAGGTCCTGATCAAACAGTACCGCGCTGAGACACAGCGTTGTTGGAAGAATAATGGCTTATCTTAGACGATGAAACACAAACCAAGCCACAAACTTGTTAACCATTACTCAAGTCACTAAGTCACAGTGGAGTCTAGTTGAAGTGTACGAAAAAAAAAAAAGAAAAAAAAAAAGACAGAAAGCAGAGAATTTTAGCCCTTGAGGAGCCCTGAAAGGCGTTGGCGTAAATCGTCCACCAATAAAGGGTCCACTTGACTCAGAGCAGATGTCAGTTCCTGCCCTCCAAGCTCGATTTGTTGCGAGATTATCTGTGACAGAGTTTGCGACTTGACTGGATCGGTGGCACATAACTAATTCGGTGAGATGTTCAAACATACGTGGGATCATCAGTACACTGATAAGATGTCGACAATCCAAGCTCATGATTCCGTCTGGTACTTAGCCATACCTTTAACAAGCGGATCTCTTCCTCTCCTAATTGAACATACTCAAACTCATCTTGTTCCTTCTGCTCATAAGTATAATGGTACGTTCGTGTGCTGAAAACGCATTGAAAATCAGTAATTATGCTACTTTAATCGGGCTACGCCTGAAAAGTACAATAATCGCCCGAAACGAAGAATTACCGGAGCTTACCTCTCCTCAAAAATCTCGTCTCCCTCTGCCAAAACACTAGACCAAGTTGAAACAAATGAATCTAGGTGTGAAATCACAACTGGATTTGACTGAGAGCACAGGACAGCTAATGCTGATGCCAAAAGTTTTCGATTCTGAGCTTCTCCGATATTATCAATCTAAGATCATTGGAAAATGGTAAGATCATAGACTTGTATAGTCACCTCACAGATATAACATAGTGTGCAAACGTACTTTATCGAGACACGCCTGACAAAAACTCATCAACATAGCCGGGGCACTAACACCTTTCAGTTGTGCGGCCGAGTGCGCGAGTAAGTCATAGAATGCTTGAATGTCGGTCGTGATGAGCTGGCAAACCGTTAAAATGTGTTTGACAGTTGAGGAAGTTGATTGCTAGATACAATAGAGTTAGTCATTCTTGTGATCTTGATCAACATCCGGTACGCGTCATGACTAATAGTTGGGTACTGCTTACATCCTTCGCAACGGAAGCCTGAATCAACTTTTCAAAACAGTCTGACGACACAAACCAGCATTTCCACTGAGCAGCACAGCAGCATTTCACGAGATAGGTCATGGTCATCAGGATTCCCTTGATAGGCGGTAACGCAGCCGAGATAGTGAGTAACTCCGATAATGTTACGGCCAAGGCAGGACCGCACGTATTGAGTACAAGCGGGGCATCTAGTAGGATATATGATTGCAAGATCCTTAATAGGATTCCCAAAGATTCGTTGGCTGCACGTGCTAAATCAAGTAGTCGTGGTATCATACTGGCAAGCTGTGGAGTGAGAGCTGTTGCTTGACGTAGAATAGTCAACCACAGAATGAAGCCGTCCTCCTGTAGGTAGATAGAAGATGGATTGGCTGGATTGGTGGAATGCTCGATGATCACACAAATTAAATCATGGTAGCTGTGGGAATCGCTTCCTAGGGCCTGAGCGGCCATGGACGTAGGAGAAAAGGTCAGACAGGACTCCGATGCGGAGATAGTACTCCAAACACGTACCTCAACAAGCGTTGTCATCGTGACCAAGATCGCATTGTGCAAATGTGTGGCCGAGTTTGATTTACTGGGACTTTCGCTCACTTGCTGCCAAAGATTTGTCATGGTTGACATGAGCTGGTTAGAGTAAGGGCGGATCTGGAGGACAAAGGGGTTCCCAACAGAACAAAGCATTATAAGCAAAAACAAATGAAATGGGCATTGCAGAGGTGGTGAAAAGGTGTATACATTCGTTCCCGCTTTCTGGATCACTAGGCCCATAGTTTCGGTCAAGACCTTCTGGCTGTCTAGATTTTCCACTAACGTGAACAATATAGATATGTGGCCTATGTAACTGCCCAAAAAAACTAACATCGGTTGGTCACTTCCGGGGAAATGATCCCAGTTGGCAGTCAGTTTTAAAGATCGACATGTAGCCAGCTTTGTCGCAACATCGTTATTGGGATTCTCAAGAAGGCAATTGAGTGCAAAATAAATGCTATTTTGCGTTTCAAGATCGACTTCTTCCTTTGAGAATTCGCCAAGCTTACGTTATGGAGAAGATGTATGAGTGAAGAAGTGACGGTGTCTCTCCATGCAGTATCGCGGAGACTCACCACCCAACCAATCCTTCGTCGTAGTACTCTCCCACTACAAATGTTACATCAATCAGTATACAATGTAATAAAGACAAAGGACTTGACCATACTTACTCGGAGTCGGTCAAGCAAATCAAAGGCATGAATCGATCTTTGATCCAATTGTAAAATGTACATGTCGAATCTGGATACTGCAGAAGCTTGGTGGTAGATAATCCGATCGCCAAATGTATAGCTTCCATCTGTAATAAAGATTTCAATGCGCTGGAATCTGTCAGGTGGGATACCGCAGCAGAGAGATTCAGTAAATATTGTTCCGCGATCGGCACGTATAAAAACAGACTCGGAAAGTGTGGATGGGTAATATGTACACACCTATGAACAGACGTATTTGGAGTACAAGTAAGATTTAGTGCACAACGCTTTTCGACAACGCTATCCGTGATAGCGGCAACGTACCCAAGGATTGAAATTGAGAATATAGCTGAAGAATAACCCCCACGAGTTCTTGGGGATAGATCATCAAGAGACAAGATAGCAGACTGGCTGAAGCAGATCGAACATCAAACGAAACATTCTCCATCAAAGCGATCTCCTCGTTGTCATAACTTTCTGCATCCTCAGCCCAAAACTCGAGGGAATGCTTTCGAAGCGGGAGGAGTCTTGTGATAATGATCCGACTCAACTCGATAGCTTGATCGGCACTTATTGCGCTTGAAGGTGATTGGATGTTTGTGACTTGAGTCATTATTCGAAGTGATTGTATTAATAGTCTTTCGGGTAACTGAACAAGATATCTTGGAAGAGATTCTCCTGTGTTTAAATCTTCGAGCGAGAAGCAATCAGAATTCTTAATCATCTTGACGGATCGACTGTGGTGTTCATGACATCTGACAAAAAACTGTTGAGGGAACGTGACACAAACCATATTCGCTTTCAGGGTTCTTACTGCCTTCTTCAATGATCTGCCATATTGTCTGTGCAAGACATTCACGAAGTTCTACATTGTTTAAGAGCTCCGGATCTTGCTCAAAAATGTTGATAAAGATTTTCCCGTATTTGAACACGTGTTTGTTAAATAGAGCGAAGAAAGATTCAATTGAGGCAGCCGCGGGGCCTTTTGAGATGACGTTACGGTGAAGTTGAACCATCTCGACTATGTGTTTTCGCATTGTGAGGACATGTACAAGCTGGTCAACAGACTGGCGGAGGAAGGTCTGTAAATAGATTCGAGATCGGGAATTCGTGTTTTGGAGGGTTGAACCATCCATCAGGCCTGTGGTTTTCAAATTCCTGGAGAAAATGAACGGACAAGATGGTCGAGTGACGGACCGTAACGAGCTGTTCTCCATGTGGGTCCTTCCATGCATAGGTGGCCAACTGTCCCAAGATTTTAAGACAAATCCGGGATAGTTCGATCGAGTTTTGAGAATGAAACAGGGAAGATAGGTTTAAAGATTTTTGCTGGCCCATTGCGGTGGTCCATGTGGACAACACCGATGCATAAAGATTGTAAATGGGCATGAAGTGATTCCGTGCCACCTGAATTAAATGATACATCAAGTTTCAGTACTCAAGTAAAATTGTTGGATTAGAATCACGAAAGACTCACTTCACGGAGTAACATCTGACCCCTCATAGAGCGATTGCTAATCATATTTTGAATGATTTGATAAACCGCACCCAAACATCCAATCAAGGTCAAAAAATTAGACGGAGAAGACTCTTTGCTGAAACTGCTTCCGATGTGCAACATCAAGGATTCGAATAGGTTGGACAGTTTCGAGTCAAAATTCCATTTTCCAATTTTGCCTACACAGAGAGAGACTTGTTTTCGCACGATCGTGTCGCTTTCGCCTTTGGCCAGAATGTCGTCCACCAATCTATATCCAAGATTCGTCTTTTCTTGAGGTTCAAGTTGATGAGGGCTTATTTTACGATACCAACTATCGATCGCGTTCCTGATCATTATCGCAGCTTGAATTCTCAACTCCTGTTCGAGTTGGTAAGAAGGATCGATCAAGATTTGAAGCAGATAAGGTAGAATCTGTCTATCTTTTCCATGGCGAGAGACAAATTCATATGAGTCCTTCGGATTGGAAAGCGCCGCTACCAGCTGTTGGATTGATGACCCGAAGTTTGGTTCCATGGTGAGTGAAAAGTGTTCGGACTGTGAGGGTGACCAACGAATTGAATCTCAACAAAACAGACTTCAAGCTTCAGGTGGTTCGCCGAAACAGACCGAAGCTGCCTCGACCCCGAGATCCGGACTCTCGAGCCCGTCACGGAAGAGGGACCGGGTTCGAAAGATATCAAAAAAAAACATGCCCTCAGCCCTTAGCACTCTTCAGCAGCCCTTACTTTTTCAACCACGGGATGAGGGTTGACTTTAACTGATGCGCTCTAAGAGATCTGGAGAGGCTCCTACTTCACAAAAAAATAAACCATAGCCTGGTCCTGGAATGGGACTTTGAAGTCTCAAACAAGGATTTAACTCCTGTAATGCAAGCACTGGAGCCTTTGTCAAAGTCTTAGGGTCTGGAAAAAAAAAATCCAACCCAGGTTTCAAAGTTTTGACCACTCCAAAACCTTGAAGAAAAGGCTTAGGCAGCCTTAGTGTTTCAGCTGTCACTGTTTATTACTGATACCTAAACTACAGCGGATTTCAAGTTCAGTGAGTTATCTGCCCATTCGAATCTTGCTTGAATACCAAGAAAGAATTGGTTCAAAAGTGGTCATTTTAATTCAGATACCAACTTGGTTTGGTCAAGACCTAAAATTTAGGGACTTTGAATAGATTCATTGATGGCTACAATGGAGGTGAACACCCTGTCCGTATCAAGGTGACTTGTCGACGAGAGCAGACGAAGAACTTTTTTAGTTCTCTGATTGTTCTCGTTTTTCACCCAGAGCCAGCACATGAGCCTTCCCTTTATGCAAAGTAACTTCCTTTTCTTTTTGCTCAATGCACCATGCGCTGAAAGGTGTGTACTGTATGCCTGTGTATCACTGCACAGTTCACAATCGTACTGACATTCATGAGCTGACATCATGATGAACATGGATCAGTGACTTGTATTGAATGGACATGAGTAACAAGGGTGGGCTTGAGCCCTTGGGCCACCACCCCCTAGACACTAAGGCACTGGATTTGAGAGGGATTCTGAGGTGATTTCAAACATGACATCGTGTGCTCTCGTCGACGAGTCACCTTTATATGGACAGGGTGGAATCTTGAGTGTACAGAAGAGTGGCGATGCAATGATTTGAGTTAGTCCACAGATTATGTCCTCAGTGGATTTTTGCCAAAGCTTGATTTGTGGCAGCGGCATGTTCAAGAGGTCTTTGATAGCGCACACAGCCAAATCAAACAACGTGGACTTGCAATGATTGGAAACACAAAAGAGCTTGTACATAGTAGGCACAGTCATAATAGCCCAAGACAATTTTTGGACAAGATGGGTCAAACCAACTAAACAAGATGAAGGACCATTCAATAGTTGTGACTGTTCTGCTGTGGTGAAAGATTTCTTTTTGTTTAAATTCTCTATATTCACCTTCTCCTTTGACTTGCTGATTGAATATTTAGGAGATGGATTTCTCTCACAACGCATCCAGATGTCAAACTCACCAAAGTCCAAATTGACCTCTCGCGCCTTGATGCACCCCCCGGGAATTCAGTATTAACTTCGGTTCATGGAGGAAGTTCAATCTCGCAACATTACGTTCGGATCCCTTTCGTCCGGCTATCTCTCGCTATTTCTCGGCTTCAACCAATCCGAGGTCTCGCTTTGAAAAGCCATGTCGAACGATGTTGTCTCAGAGGTAGTCTTGTCGCTGAGCTATTTTCTTTTGCAAACTTTATACTTGAGAAGTGTCAGCCCTGAGGACTAACTGGTAGTCCCACAGGCTAGAAAACAATATGATTACATATAGTAACCATATGTAATCCAATAAAAGAACATATGTAATATATCAAGTTACATATGGTATAAATATGTAACATAGAAAGTTACATATGATGAACATACATAATGTATCAAGTACATATGTAACCATAAATAATCACAACTCAGGCTCAGTGTCAAGAGCCATTCACAGGTACACTTACAGTAAGGCCTATGTATCAGTCCTTGTAACGAGTACAAGAACAACAACTTGGCCCAGCATGACCAGAACTAAATAGCTGGACTAGGATATCCTTGTATTGAGGGATCAAAGGAAGAACAGGTATATAAACCCTGCCTCCTTGAGCAAGAAGCTCTTTTGTTCCCTCAACCTTTTTACCACACACCAAATTGAATAACACACAAATTGAGGATATCTCTTATAGAATATCAGCTCAAGAGTGTACCATTCATTAGTTGAAAAAGTAACCAGGCCAGGCTAGTAGCAGCCTTTCTTGCTATAACCTTCACTGGTTGGGAACTAGCTGTGAAGTAGAGATAAAGCACTCAGATTGGAGGAAGTCATAAGGGTAGACTTGAATAACAAACCTCTAATCTTCTACAAGGTCACTCTATTCAAAGAGCCCTTCAAAAAGTATCCAAAGGAAGCCTATTCAAAGGCCCCTTCAAAAATAGTTCCCTGGTCTCAAATCCTCTTCTCAGAGGTCAACACTGCCAAGATATTTGTATCGGATGGGCCTATCCGATGTTCTATCACCCTGAGATATGCGATGCAGTGTCAGTAGGATTAGGTGCGATGGAATTACACTGCAATATGGTGTCAGAGCATTAGATACTGATAGTAATTCCATCGCACCTAATCCTACTGACACTGCATCGCATATTTTGGGGTGATAGAACATCGGATAGGCCCATCCGATACAAATATCTTGGCAGTGCAATTAACTGGAGTCTGTACTTGTTTACCACAGTACAGACCCCTTCAGACATTTGTCTAAACTTGTCATAGTGAAGAGGAAGGTCTAAAAGAAGCCTTCCCCTCACAAGAAGCCATTTTTCCTCATCATCTTGTCTTCCAAATTTCCAACACCAGACTATGATCCTGGATCACATATCATGATGCCATCAAGAGTCACCATCACAAACGACTCCCAAAAGTGGAACAGATGTCGACTGGATTGGTACCTTACTGATAGTCACCAGGTTAGTTGTACTTGTGGCATCCTTGTCTTTCAATCAACACTACAGGTCGAAGTCGCCAAAGATGTTGGCGCCATTTTTTTTTTTCGCTGGTCATGCTCATAGCCTTTGTTGTCTGGGAAATCCAGTTTGAATGAAAGGAATCCAATCAACTGTTGATACCAATCTCATTGTTCAGGAAACAGCATTTTGGTGCAGTACAATGCGTTGCAGGACTCCTTTACATGGCCTACATGTATGTGATACTTTGATTGTTTGAAAGATGAGAATTGGTTGAGAACTGACACTTGTTTTTTTTTTTTTTCTTTTACCAAAAAAAAAAAAAATTGTGACCAAAATTACTTCATGAATTCTTAGTCAGTCATCCCATGTTATCTATAGTTACATCAAAACTTACCTCTTCATTCCAAATCACAGTTTTCAAAAATATCTCAAGCTTTCTTTCAATGAGACTGTGGTCCAATTTCTTCCGCTGTGAGTGCAATTTTAGCCTTGTGTGCCTTGAAAATAATACTTTTAAGTGAAAAGCCTTGATTAACCTCATCAAATGTTTTGTGATTCTCTAATCAAGATTGATAGTTGGCCTGGCACTGAACTTGGTGACAGGCCATGCCGCAGATCACCTTCCAGCCCAACTTATGATGGTCATGGGATGTTTAGCCATGAGTGTATGCACCTTCTACTACAAAAGACGTCTTCTATCTCTTGCCGCCGACAAATCCCAACTGGCTTACTGCAAGTGTCTGCATAGAGGTATTCTGACCTTGTTCCAGTGTTGACACAGGCCTCCTGTGCATTATCATCTATTGTAGATTCCAAGGCAAGTTACTGGGTATATAATTTCGGCTCGATTGCTTGATCAGTTGTAGGCACGGACTTTGTGGTTAGTATGACTTGAACTTGTCTTCAAGACTCATTCAAAGAAATTCTTTTATCAGTGGAAAACCTCTCCATATTCTGGAAAGCCATTGCATAATTCCTGCTCATGTCTTTTCACACATATGTGTTGCGAAATGTCTTATTTTAGTTTTTGATAGGCGCAATGTTTGGGTCAAAGATTTCAAATGCCGATGAACAAGGTATTTCTGGAGCAGTCATACTTAGATTCACCCATCAGTATCCCTATTCTTCCCCACTCTCACAGCCAGATACAGTTTTCTTAAGATGACTAATTCATGGGCCATTTTGTAAGATTTGCGGATGAAAATTGATCAAATCATATAGATGTCAATCATTTCATCTCTGTTTAAACATGTCCACATGCATATCAATGGCAACTATGTACTCATAACAGGGCTTGTGAGCGCCGTTGGTTTAGGTGTGGCTACAATTGCTCAAGTCAGTAATAAACCCTTTCTACTCAAACAAACAAGATAAAAAATCTCCATGAGCAGTATTTATATTAAACTAAATGCGTTTTTTGGACACATGTAGGCGGAGATTACCCAAGCACATGCTTTCCAGATGGGGGTTGTGGTTGAGAAAACATATGTCGTATATTGATGGCCCCTTGTCCCATTTCACAATACAATGATGTTGAAAAGACTCACACTGCGCTCCTGACATACTTCTCACCGCCATACCCACCCTAGCACAAAGCTCTCAAACCAGCTCTTTTTGCAGGCCTCCAAGCGTCCTTTTATGCATTTCTCACTTTTGTCTTCATTGGTTAGTTGGCTTTACTTTTCATTTGGCTCAAGTTCTCATTTACTGACAGTAGTATCTCTCAAACCCGATTTTTTGATCGTGCAACAAAAAAAAAAAAAAAAAAAAAAAAAAAAAAAAAACACGCTCTGCTTTTCGGAACTGATGTTGACTTGTCAATGTTGATTCATGTTGCCAATAATCACCGACTTTGGTAGCTATTTCCTGCTTATGGGGAATGGGCTATGTCGGAGCTCACCATAAGAGTCACGCAAAAGTTGAGATGACACAAAATGATGACAAAAAGCCAGATATAAAGGTAGATGTGTAAAGGTGCATTTTATTTTGTAGAATTTGAGGCTGTGATTGGACTTTCGTTTTAACTTCTACAATTAATATTCTTGTATCTGGAGCTATTCTGAACTGTTTTGTTTTTTGTTTTTCCCTTCAAATTACAATGGCTGATGAGAAAGAGTTGCTTTTGTATATGTGATTGAAAACATTTTTACAATCAGAGAAGCTTAATCAGAAAGTACACATAGCCAGAGTAGGATCTGGTGAATGACAAAAACACCTTAGGACACCGCTGATGTAAAGAAAAGCCAGAGGTGCATCGTGAGCAAGACAATGTGTCTGTGGCACATACTCCCCCGTTGGAAGCAAGCGCTAGTACAAAGGGTCTCCTTTGTACCTCTGTTTGTTCCCGACGAGGGGGCTGTGCTTGTGAACACTATGAGAGGAAGTACAGTAATAGAGGTGTCAATGGATCTGGATGTGGAAGTGAGGAAAGTGATGGAAAAACCAGCCAGGCTCAAAGATGAAATTGACTACATGAACATACTTGGACAGTAATAATAGACACATGTGAGGAAATAACAAATGATGTGGGTAAGTACACATCCCCTGACATGATGCAGATGCCAAAAAGAAACACTGGATTGATGGAATTTGATGCACTTGCATCAGCCTCCTTGGCCCTTCATATCTAGCATCATAATGTGTGATATGAGGCTATCACACTGCCAACATATTTTCATCGCATGGAAGCTTGCTATGTAACATAGCATGTCTTCATGTGATACTATGGACCATTTTTCAAGGTCCCTACCTTGGAAAATAGACCTATTGCATCGCATCTTGGCCTGCTATGTGACATAGCATGCCTCTATGTGATGCAATTTTCTTGGCAGTGTCACATTGCAGTCCAGATGAATGCTCTCTCAGACCTAGCATCAGGCATTGCATGCCCCAATCCCTAGGTGGATGCCACCCGGAATCAACCCAGTTGTACTGTCAGTGCAATATGCATGAGATGGCATCAGAACCAAGGTAGTTTTGGGGATGAGTATGGCAAAAAAGCTAGCAAAAAAAACAAAAAAAAAAAAGAATAGTGTTGTATTATATTGGCATCAGGCATTGGATCACACCAACTTTTCACCAGAAGTTCAAATTGTATAACCTGATGAAGGGTTGAAAGGATGTAATCTCTGGTACCACATTGGGTTTTGTGTCTGGCCTAGGCTAGCATCAGGCACCATATGCTGCATCTGATCAGAGAATACAATGTCATACCTCATTGTATCAGGCCCAGCTGTCTTAAAAAGTATCGCCATAAAAAAAAAAAAAAAAAAAAAACAACTTTGGGCTTTCATTCCAAACTTGATGGATCCAAAAGTTTCCAAAAAAACCAACATATGTTTTTAATAAAGACACATTTTGTTGTAGCACAGTAAAGTTGTAGAAAAAAAAAAAACTGAAATCACATGTGACATAATTGAAGCACTGGAAAGTACAGCAGGGTAGAAAAACATAAGGTGCCTTCTACCTCAGATTTATTGATCCTTCAGTCAATCTCACATATTGCACTTGAGTGTATGTTCAAGTTTTTGTCTTGAGCCCTTAGCCCAAATTCCTGTAGATGTGCTGTAAGCCTGGTCCTACAAATGCTCAGTATCCAAATTGTGAAACATAGGAGGTTGTACGGGCATATGGGATCAAGGGAGGGGGTGGGGTACGGCTGCTGAGACTCGAATGCGATAGACTCTTTGGATTTGGCCAACCTGGGAGGTCATGAAGTGTTTTTATCTTCCTTTCCTTCACACTGCTCCAAGTTAACATTGGTCGTCATCAAGTTCCTGTAGAGACAGGCATCTTACTCGATTCCTCTAAAAAACTTCATTGACGACCTTTCATAAACGGTCGGGCGCCAAAAAAAAGCCAACGTGATCACTGCTTCCTCCGGTTCACTCAATACCGAGGATAATTCTGGTACTCTAGCTAAATATACCGCCACAGCAGTGTAGCGAGGGCATCGGTCGGTAACTCCACTTCAACGCCAATTCAAATTTTCTATGTAGAAAGAAAAATTGTTGCTGGAAGGCGAGACCGTAGAATAGATTCCTCGGAGACACTTCCTGCGTCACCTCGATCCTTGGAACTGGAAGAGTACGGGGTACGATAAGAGTCATTTTATACAGCATATCTCTGACCTCATTCTACTCACCCACTAGTGGGCTCAAGCACGATTGCTATATGATCTCATTTTATCTGTCGCCCTCTAGTAATCGCTTTCTCCGAGACCGACCGATCCTCCGGCTACCGTAGTCGAGAAGGACAGGAATGCTTGATGTCGAAGAAAGAAATACGCAACCCTTCATTTAACCCACTCACAACCTCTCTTGTGTCGTAAACACACTGGAAAGGATGCAAGGAAGTGCTGACCTGTAACTTCAACTTGAGTTGATGCTCACCCATTTCCTCCAACTCTGAAAAATTGCTTTGTCGAGTTTTGCCGCGTCCTATACAGCATTCAGTGGGCAGTGATCCTGACAATTCACCACGTTTTCTTACGATGAAAGGAGCCCATGATGTCTTTCCGCAAACAGCAACCGTCTTTCCTCAACTCAGCACTGGGAGATCAATCGCGATTATCCTGCTTTGCCTTGCGATTTTCATTCTCAGTGTCAGCTTCCCCTTCTTTTATTGTTTACGTGCGATTCAAATGAGTCGGAAGACCTGAAGTCCATTACTAACTTGAAGGGATTTTGTTTATCAACTTTAAATCAAGCAGAATATGTCCCAGATGGCGATCAAAGTCATGCTTCCAAGCATTAAACAAGATATTAGTATGTCCATCCTCTTGAATTGAACAAACCTTTTCCCTCGCAGGGTGTGCCCATTTGCGGAGCGATCTTTTGGTGATCTCTTGTTCATCCAATTTATTTTAATCATCCTTTTTCGCTTCTATCACAGAAATGAACAAGTTCGACGTTCAGTACATCACCTCTAGCTATACGCTTTCGTATGGGAGTACTTTGATGCTAGCTGGAAGATTGTCAGATGTCGTCAGTCAATCCTGTTTCTCTCTACAACTTGAATTTGACCGTCATCTAGGATCACCTCAATACTACCAAGCTTCTCATGTTCTCGGTACATTGAATGGAAACCTGACTGACAAGAATGCTCATTTTGACATGAGACAGTATGGTCATAAATTTTGCCTTATGATTGGTCTAGCTCTCTTCGCGGCCTTTACAGTCCCAAGTGCGATGGCGCGGTCGTCACTCGAGCTGGCCATTTATAGGGCAATTCAGGGTTTGGGAGCCTCTGCAATATCTCCTCCTCTCTTCGCAATATTGGCCCGTAGTTTCAAGCACGGAACCACGATGAGAACAGAGGGTTTTGCAACGCTTTCCGCTGGCTCACCTCTTGGCTCGTCGGTAGGACTCTTTCTGGGTGGCTGGCTCACCGAGTTCACTGGGCCTGGTTGGAAAACGGTGAGAGACTTTTTCTTTTTTTTTTTTTTTTTTTTTTTTTTTTTTGACGAGATTTGATAAAGAGCTCGTACCTGAATTGGGATCTCAGTTCTTTTATTTCTCTCTAGCTTTCTCGCTTTGTGCGATCATTTGCGCATGGATCATCTTACCACCTGATCCCCCTCCAACCACAAAAAAAGGTTTCAAGGACGTCGACTGGATTGGTGCCACATTGTTGGTCACAGGACTAACTGTGCTGGTGGCTACACTATCCTTCAACACACGTTTTGGATGGAATTTGCCACAAATGTATATCCCTTTCCTCTCTTCGCACCTTATCGTAGGAGCGTTCTTTGCCTGGGAATTCTTCTTCGAGCGCAAATGGTCCCGTCAGCCATTGTTGCCATTATCCTTGTTCAGAAAACGATATTTTGCTGCAATACAATGTGTGGCAGGACTACTCTACATGGCATACACGGACCATAGTTATTTTGTTCTGCAGTAGTACGTATTTGTTCCCCTTCCAATCATTCGGAATTGTACCTTTCCAACACGCTTTACGATTGGTTTCAAATCACAGTTTCCAAAAGTACCTTCACCTGTCTTTGGACGACACTTTGGTTCGAATGCTTCCAATGTGAGTAAAGTACTTCCTGCGTTGGCCAGAACACCCACGAAATAAGGTTGAGTGAATCAGGTTGGACTTGAAACTTTCCAAATGCCTAAACTAATATATCTGATACCTCACACTTACTACAGATTGATCGTGGGCTTGGGGTTGAATTTGGTGACTGGCCACTTTGCGCATATTCTTCCAGCCCAATTAATGATAATTGTAGGGTGTCTCTCAACAACCGTACGTTTTTTGCTGGTGCTCTGGGCGCCCGGACGAGTACGCTGACCCCCAAAACTGCCATGTTCATATGATATTGGCATCAAAAAAGACCGCCTGTGCATTGTCGTCTATTATGAATCCCTCCGCAAGTTATTGGGCTTACAACTTCTTTGCGATTGGTTTGTCAGTGGTGGGCGCGGACTTTGTGGTCAGTCGCACTCCTCCTCATCTGCGAAAAGTTCCTCATTGCCATTCTTGGGCAAAAGGCTGTGAATCCAGATGTGTGCAGAAACTGACGTACCACTTTTTGGTTGGTCAGTTTTCTGTTGGCGCAATGTTTGGATCAAACATTGCTGATGACGATGAACAAGCCATTGCCGGCGCAGTCATACTCAGCTCTACTCGTTAGTGAATTTATCCTCTATCTTGTTTTCTACATTTTGAATCTCAATTTCTCCAAAGACACATGCTGTTGGTCTTTTTTCTATTCCACCGATTGATACCACCACAAATGGAAGCACGTTGATCTTGAACTTGCATATTTTTTCGCACAAATTATCATTTTGTTTTAAAGGAGTCATAAGCGCTGTTGGCCTGGGCATGGCCACTATTGCACAGGTCTGTGGAATTATGTTTTCGAGGTCTTCATAGAGATTTCCTATAGAAGAAAGTCACATATTAATTCCTTAAAAACACCTGGCCTATACACAGACGGAAGTTGTAAAGGAATCCAAGAAGAGCTTACTGTCCGGACTCCACACCGAAACACATGGCGTGAGTGTTGATTTTTCGTTGAATTTTTGAGTTTCAACATTGATCATTTTGCTTTTGGCATGGCTCTTTACCTTACTTTAGTCGCACGATGACCATGTTACCCAACCAGCCTATATGGATGGCTTGCGTGTTTCGTTCTTTGCGTGCCTTGCTTGTGTTTTTCTCGGTTAGTCTCTTTTTCACTCCCATTTTTCTCAAACTTCTTCTTCTTCTTCTTCTTTTTTTTTTTTTTTTTTTTTTTTTTTTTTTTTTTTTTTTTTTTTTTTTTTTTTGGGGGGGGGGGGGGGGGGGGGGGAAGAGTTCATTTGTTTCGCAAATATGCCTCTGGTCCTGAACCCTGCAAATGCTGATACCACATCTTATTTCTTTTTTGGTATATGATTCCCTTCACCGGAAAATCCACATTTTCCTCTGCCTTTGACTCCATCCTTTACATCATTCTATTAGCAACTCTGATAGCAATTACTTGCTTATGGGGTATGGGGTATGTATGTGCGCATGATCATGGTGAACATAGCAAGGCTGTTCGTACCACAAGCATGATATCTAAAGACGACTCCAAGCTCAGTGTGTAAAAGTGTGCTATAATATACATCGTTGGGCATGTCTTCTCATAAAAATATATCATCAGATACTAAGTAGGTACACCAGTTTGTCTTGTCCTTTGCTCTGTTGATGTAGAAAATTGATTGTATTAACCAACGTACCGTCTCTTAAGCCTCTTCAATAATAGATCCATATCAGTCGAGCTTCACTCCACTTTACTTGGAACCACCTGCTTTACTGTCTTTCTTCATTTCTCTCGTATCTTTGTAGACACAAACTTTTATTACTCCATCAATAGACCAGTCATAAAACTTAATAGATCATTTCCTTTTCAAAACTCATACTCCTTGTTTATCTTTCCAACATGATTTTCTCTCGCTATGGACGCTCACTTTAACTGGATCTTGAGTGGCTCAATAATTTCTGCTCAGTTCCTACTGAAGTCTGATAATAAAGTCCTAGTAGCTGTTTCCTATACCAAACTGCGTTCCTTGGTCACATATAGAGTAGCGTCCGCATCTGTATTTTGAAATTGTGAAACTTTCTTCTTGTAAAAAGACATGCCAAAGAAGTCTATAGTGCCTGGCGCTCTATCTTGTCTATTCTTTTGTCATGTTTAATACTGAACTTCATTGTTTGGTTGTCAACCACCGAGCAAACTCCTACCGAGGGCTTTCGATTCAGAAACCCTCAAATCAGGTGAGACTAAAGGGATCCAGGGCCTATGTCTGCCCTCGGGTAGCCCTATGGCAGTGCGAGCAAGGGTAATCATCTGTATGTGCCTCAAGAAAATCTCGAGTAACATCGATGATTATTCACTCCAGCCCGAGTATCTAGCCCCTTCCCCAAAAAGTCAAATTGAGAGTCTATGGTGTGATCGGGCCAAGCGAATTCAGGAACGTTCTAGATGAATCTACACAGTGTATCACCAAAACGGATTAAAATCGGACAGCTACTGCTTGTTGGACGCTTGCCAATGAAACCTTATGTCCAAGCAACTCTCTAATATTGGAAATACCATACCTAAGGAAGTAAAACTAGATCAGTTTCATTGTAACAGCAAAAAAAACGAGCTGTTGGTCAAGAAGGCTCCTGAAACTGACTTAATCATGGTGGGTCGTTCAAGTGATAACCCCCACCCTAAAACGCGCACATCCGGAGGAAGTCCCATTGGTTCTAACAAAAAAGAATGCGAGCGCGAGTCAATTTACAAAGACTTAATGGCGTGACCTGAAGTTCGAGCACAAACCGAGCATTTCAGGTCGGAAAAGACCTGAGTTTCCAATCTCTACCCATTTCTTCAAACCTTCGTGCCAAGAGTAAATTTCCATGGATGGTTCTGAACATCACGGATTTAACATGTAGACATGGTTCGGGACGGAAACGCGTTAATATCAAACTGCCAAAAGGATAGCCCTCAAGGACATCAGAGTCGTACCGGTGTAGGGATTGTATGTGGGTTTTACACGTATATCATGTATACCCATCTTGGCAAAGAATACGCGCATAAATCCTGAGGATGGGAATGAGGATCACCGTCAGGGTTTGAATGACACCACGGAATTGAAAAAATGAACAAGACTCGATAAAAGTGCGAGTGCAGACCAATCAAATCTCCTAATGTGATATTCTTGTCTGCTACAACGCCTTCTACTTGATGAAATTCTGCTAGGTGAGTGGCATCAACTGCCTCGTTCCGGAACACACGATCGATACTGAACAGTTTGCTCGGTTTGAATTCGCCTTTACCCGTTTTACGAGATTCTTGAGCAATCTCATATAACATATTGGCTGAAACGGAAGTGGTATGTGTACGCAATAATAGTTTCTCAGTCTCAGACTTCTGAAACGGTGCGCGATAACCGATGGACCCATATCCGCCCGTTTCGTGGATCTTTTTTACTCGCTCATAGTAAGCTGGTGGGAAGTCAGTCGAAATCACTGGATCTAAGTCCCACAAGTATATCAGACGGCAGAGCTCGGTCAGCTGGGTTCTCACCCCTCGCACATGTCATTTCAAGACCCTTCACAAACCCTTCAAATAGAACGTGTCCTGTGATTCACGTGCAGGATGTTGTTGCGGCACAAAAAGTGAGTCAAAACACCAAAAGGACGATTCAACATAACGGTCGGTCGGCATTTCTGTAAAGCTGTCTCAATAAGAAGGCGACTATCAGGCTTTTACAGATATACGTCCATTATAGGACATCTATCATTGTTTTGATACAATGAACTGACCCCATCTCAAAGAAAATATTGCGAAATTCTTCTCGAACTTTCATGAGCGGATGGAGGGCTCCACCATTGGGAAGGACGCCAACTGCATTGAAATTGTACGGTTTAAAGTTGGCTGTTCGCCACAATCCACTAGAAAAGAGATTATTATCAGTCCATGAATATGTCGACATAGTTTTGGAGACAACTAGATGTTAACAAAGGTAAAAAGAAAAATCGAGACTAACGATGACAAGAGTTCGGAGGTGAGATCTGTCTCTGGTTTCTCGATCGTAGTTGCAAACTTGATTCCCTTGTTGGCCGAGAAATACATATACTTTCTAAGCAGAATATGTATATACAAATCAAATGAAACAATGAATTAGGTTAGTAGAGTCAGATGTCAATGACTTCACACCGCCTCGAGCAAGGTTTTTGAGCGATGAACGTACTTTTTTTCACATAATTTTCGTTTCCGATAATCGGCAATCTTGGTCCCTTTAGCATCATCTGTTGGTAAAGTACCATTCTTCTCAACGGAAATCAAGTCCAATCTTGTTTGATCGACAATTTGATCGGCTGTCATCTGTAGAATAATTTCTTTCCACAATCTCAACCACACAATCTTTTTTATCAGCCGATGATCCTAAACTCATCAACTCACGGCCCTAATAAAGCCACCATCACTTCGTTTCTTGATCCATTTATTCCTAAAAGCCTTTCCCTGACCAACTTTAGCGCCTTCTTCACCTAGCGCGCCTTGAAGTTCTGCCATTAACAAACCCTGCTCTCCTAAAGCTTCCCAAACCCGATACTCGTGACTACCTGAGGCAGCCAAAGCCTTCCCTTCCGGAGTAAGCACATGGGTTTCAATGTGGTGGGTCTGGTATGTCACCATCTGAAACATCAAATCCGCAAATCCAGCTTCATTTCAGTTTCGTTGTGTGGCAGCAGCTAGTCTTTGTTAGAGTAAACAGACCTCTTTTCCAGCCAAACTGTCCAGAGCGCCCTTGATCAAAAGTTGTTCTTCGGCTCGACTTGCATCGGTTTCGGCAGAAGTGTTGCTGGTATAACCCTGCGGAGGTTCTAATTTTCGAGTGTCTTCTATGGGTGACTTATCCAGCAGAGAGAGAAGGTGCAGTTGGAGGTCTTCCGAATCCATATTGGAAAAAGCACCCATCTGATGTTGATAATATTAATGTTCTGATGTTGATGAAGTGAATATATTGTAGATAGAAATTTGATTGAATGACAACAATAAATCTTGAATCTCATTGATAACACATACACCTGAATAAACCCATGGATTAGTTTCTGCCAATGCTTACAGATAGTGCTGGACAATGCTTGTACCGCATTTGAGCCAGCTTTCTCTGGTCGACTGTGTGAAAGACGGGCGATGATGACACAAAAGTTGCCATCCTGAATAAGCACTAAATAACTCAGTTGCTGTCGGTAATCACCCTCACTAAACGCTCGTCTCTATGGATGAATCCTTCTCAAAGGAACTTGGTGAGATCAGGTCACCAGACCCAGCTCCGTCCACCTCAGCCACTAAGGAAATCGAAGACCTGATGGCGACGAGCTCTCAAATCCCGGAGGACCCGGCGGAAGAGGCTACGACGGCCGCAGGACAGGCGCAGCCTGCTCACCTTGAAGAGCATAGCATCGAAAGTCAGGATGTGGAAGCGGCCGAAGATGATGCTCTACTGGCCATCGATCTTCGAATAAGGCTCTTAGAGACTGTCCTCGCGGGCTCCATTTCGTCATCAGACGCTTTCCAAAATCGTATCAGCAGCACAGATCGTCGTAAGATTGGCACGCGCGCCGAGACGATTGTAAAAAAGTTGAACGACGTCTTACAAGCCAAGCACAACGACGTCGTGCGTCGCTTTGTTCAGAGCTGTGAGTGTTTCCATTTGTTCCCGCTTGAGATGGGTACAGTGTCTTGAGGGCATACAGTACACTGATGATGAGTGTGGTTGATTGAAGATGATCTCAACGAACCCCTCTTGCGCATTCCCAATCCTATTCACCAACAGGCGCAGTCGATTTTGAAAAAGGACCAACAGCTATCGACGAATGAGAAACTCAGTCTGGTATTCGAGAGTGAGACTGAAATGACAAGCCTAGAAAAGGACCTAAGAGAAATCGATCTCCTGAATGGCCGAGGTTTTTTAGACGCCGGAAAACTCGCAGGTAAGGGCTTTGGCGTTGGTAGTTTATTGACGCTATAGATCAACATTCCGATTTTCCTTTCTATCGCCAATACAGATTGTGAGCCCTTGAAGGACGCACTGCAGGCTTTGATGGAGGAGGTACAGGTTCGAACTGAGGCTGTTGCCGCCTTGGAAAGCAGAATTACCTCCACCATGTCCCAATATGATTCATACGTGAGTCGAACGTGCTGAGGAAAGCACCAGGAAATTGTCTGATGAATGGGTCTCCGGTCCATGATGTATGTATACCCACCATTTTCTCTTTAGGTCAACACACTTTCCGAACTGTTCATATCTTGGGACAGCATTCTCACGACAGTAGAAGACGAGGCAATTAAGTTAGAAAGATCCATGACTAGTCTTGCCTTATGATAACGTACAACGGTTCTCCAATTCTGCTCTCAACGCAAAGTTGATGCCAATCCTTGTGATTCATTGAACCCTCGGAGAATTTGTACTTCAGGAGATTATTCTCTACTTCAACTTCAAGTAAGAAATTCACTATGTGACACGTTTGACTCCTAAAGCCAGCCAGCTCATTCGCGGTAGATTCCGTCCACTCCTCACTTCTCATCTGTCTTAATTTCGTCAAAATGTATCCGACATGGAAGCGCTCGCAAGGCGTAGGCTTGTTCGTGCATCAGACACACAATTTTCATACGAGCACCTGCGCGTCTGCCCCTATGTATGCGACTCTTGGTCTCCGCCGTTTTTGGTCTTGAGGTGAGCAAACTATGTCTCCGAAATATACTTGAGCCCCTATCTGTCTGAAGGACTCTGTAACCAGGTCGTCAACTCGGCTGGTTTGTCGAGTGTGCATACGGGACATCAACCGAGCTCAAGTCCATCTCCACAAGGTGTGACGCGCCGTGGGGTATATGCGCGTGTGATCCGGACTTCAAGCCACTAAGCACGATGTAGGTCTGCCGTGACCAGGGGGCGGGCGATCGGGGTAGGCTTACTCAAGAGCAACGTAATCCGTGCCTTTAAGGTCAGCTCACAAAGACACCTGAATCACGACCGGGGAGGAGATTCAGTGGCATTGAAGCGAATGAGGGTTTTGACCGTCACGAGGATGGTCCGAATGATATGTTTAGAGATGGCTGGGCTCGGTGCCGCGCATAGCATCATATCAGTCTTTGACGACGCTGGCTCCATGGATGTGGGGGCTCATGATGGGACCGTGGCCAAATCTCCTCTCCGCGATGAACGCAGGATATCCTCTGGCTTTTTTTTTTTTTTATTCAGTCAACCTCAGCTCTATCTCTGTGAGGTACTTGTTTTGTTTTGTTTTGTTTGTTAAACTTCTGCCTAGCTCCTAGCTAGTAACAACGAATATTAGCTGTTAGTCAGCGCTACATTTTTTTTTTTTTTTTTTCCATCCCAGCGTGCGCCGTTGGTGTTCTTGAAATTCGGTCTGACTCCGTAGGTTCATACTTGGCTCCAGCTGGCCGTTCAACTATGATCGCCCGGATCCAATAATGGCATGAGTCGATGGCATTGGCCCAGTGAGCTCAGGCGTGCGTTGGAGGTTATGGGCGGGAGGTTTGGTACTGGATGTCACCTAGAAGGAACGGCTCTATTCCAGCGGCTCACTGAAAGGAGGGGACTTCAACTCCTGTGAGTTTGACTTCAGTCAATGGCAATAACACCAGCCTATCAAAAAAAACGAGCCAGAGCACAGAACCCAGCATCCGCTCAAGTCATCATTCTCGACCTCACTCATGCCTGGTGCCTTTTTTAATTCTTCAAATATCATACTCCGCTCAACCTTTTTTTCGCCTTCCGTTGACCTTCTCCAGACCGTCTCACCTCACAAGCCTTCATATATTCCTTAAACTGACACTCCCTCTTTTTCCGTACGATTTCTTCTCCTTCCAACCATCACACTGATTTCTATACTTATTTATTTCCTCAACCACCACTTTTTCCAGGCCTTTCTGGATACCCGTTCATCTGGTCATTATTGATATAAATTCTGTCGAACTGTCTCTCTAAACCTGATCACTCAACCTCATCAATCTACCATTCCTTTGACTTGACTTCTTACTGTCATCTCTTTTGTCTCGAACGTCCAAGACAGTTCAAAGGACATCATGTCTGATTCAACCCTTCAATCACTCGACTCCCAGCCGGCTCTCGTTCCAATCGAGACTGGTACTGTTCTTTCTGTTTCGGAGAATGAGACTTTCCCCACTTCTTTGGACGAGCTCCCGTCAACTGACCGCCGCGCCTTTGAACATCACAACCGACTCGACTCTATCCATCTGAGCAGTGACGCGAGTGGAGAGACATCCGTTGTTGTCAATGCCTCCGACTTTTCTAATCACTCTTTCATCAACTCCGGTGAAGGTCTTGACGAGGTCAGAAACGCTCGCAACCCGCCCTGGAGTCACGGCGTTACCGGGACACCCATCTTGCATTTCGGTCCCGGCCAATACGGCGAGTCGACCACCTTTGCGCATGCAGACAGTGATGCCGTCAAAGATTGTAAGTGGCGCTCTTATTTTGAAGACTCTCTTTTCTCACCAGTCGTGTTTTCAAATGCTTATCACCGTTTATGCATTCTGCGCTTCCTTTTTTTGTTGCTCTTCAGCGTCCCTTCAACCGGCTTCTGAAGATGCCTCCGCTACTGGTCACGAACAAGTACTCACACCTCGTCCGTCGGCCATGACTGCGAGCACTCAGGCTATTCCTACAGCCTTCCGACGAACCGATTTCGAAGCCCCCGCTCTTGAACTGGAATCCTCTCAACTTTCTCATTCGAGAACGAGTCCCTTATATGTTTCCGCTGCCCCCGTTAGTTCATCCTCGCCTTTCGATAGTCACCAAACCAAGAAGCCCCCGGCCAGTATGGGAAAATACGTGACGCACACGAACTCACCCATCAAACTTCAAAAACCTCTCTCGAAGAGATCAGCCACAGACCTGATTCCGGAAAGCCCTTTTCACACCCGCGCTTCCGATTCGGTCCACTCTGAAAACCCTTCCCATAAGATTACCCATTGGCGCGAAGCTGCTACTTTTCAAACTCCTATCCAACTGCTCACCACCCAAATTGCCAACACTCGCATCGTCAGCACTGGTAGTGGTTCCGGCGAAGGTAGCAGTGAGGAGGAAGAATCTTGGCCGATGCCTGAGACGCCCTTTATGCCAGGTGATAGCTACCCACTGACCACGGCCGTCACCAAGGTCAACCTACCCGCGCCTTCGACCTCGAGATCTGATAGCGAGTCCAGCATGAAGAAGGTCGTGGCGCGTAGCTCGCCCAATCTTCAAACCGAGTTGGTCCACCCCAAATTGTCTCCATCCGCGGTCACCACACTTCACAGCAAGATCCACCATGTAATCGGGGGTGGCCGAGCCCCACCACGTGGGCTGGTCAGCCACAGCGGGGCTAAGGAAGGTCAACGACGAGTGGGACGCTGCAAGATGTATAATTGCGACAAGGGTGTCGGTTTCTTGATCGATGATGACTTGACAGAAGTGCCGTATGATGGTGTGTACACTTTCTATTCTTCTTCAGTTCTTTATTCAATTGTTGTGCCAGCATCTATTCCAACTCTGACCGCTGCGTTTCCTTGGCCAGTCAAAATCCACTGGACCGATCTTTACTCCGACCAGGAGTTCAAGTCGCTCGCCAAGGTAAATATAATCATTTACGGCGAATCTTTTCTCGTGTGGCTACCTACTGATGGGATCTCATGATCTTTTATCTCTTTAGGGTGAAGTCGTCGAGTACACTCTCAACCTCACTGCCAACGGTTACTCGGCTTCTTATGTCACTGGACCCGGCGGAAGACCAGTCATGGGGGCTGAGTATACCATCGTTCAAGCCAGGTATATTTCCGTGCCTTCGTCTCATGAGCCGGCGACATCTCGTTACTCTATAACTAATCTTTGGTCACGCATGCTTTTTTTCTGTTAGCCGCCAAACTAGCTACAAGCTGTTCAAGGCCGGTGCTCTACCCGTGAAGACTTATCGATCGAAGTGGGATGGAGTACCATGTGAGCATAGCCTTGCTTGATCTTACCTTTCCATACATAGCTTGTGTTTTCTAATTTATACTTTTTTTAACCTAACAACTCAGCTCCCGCTGGCTTCCTCGATAGTCCAGAGCTTTCCTTGAGACCTGACCAAGCCCGCAAGGATTTCGGATCGCCAATGACCCCCGGGATCACACCAACTTCAGCCAGGCCGCCCACCACTCACGCTAAGACGATTAAGCTCAGAATTCCGGGGATGAGTGATGTACAAGTCATGAATTCAACGCAGCCGACCATGACCAAACTTCCGGCGAAGATTGCCACCCCTACCATGGTTCAACCCTCTCCAGGCCTTACTCATCCGGTTCAGCATGTCAACAGCACACCCTGGAATAATTATGCTTCGCCTCAGAACTTCTCGGTCAAACCTCAACTCAGCCCTCAGCCTCTCCTACGAGCCACCCAGGCCATGACACCCAATCCAGCCTTAACTCAATACGAAGCATTGTTACGCGGATACCCTGGCCCACAGATGGTATCTCCCTCACCCTACTTTGCGCCGAATGCTATGCAGAACCCTGCCGTGACTCCCTACAGCATGAACGCGCTCTTGGCCGAACGTCATCTATTGCTCCAGCACCAAGCTGCCCTCGTTTCATTCTACCAGACGAATGCGGCTCAGAACGTGGCTGCCCCACACCAGCACGTCTCCGCCCTCCTGCCCCCTATTTCTCTGCCTACAAGCCATGCTGCTCCTGTGGCGCGCGCGCGTACTGAAGCCAGCAGCTGGAGACCTTCACCGACTTTGCGTCCAAATGCGCAGGCATTCTCACCTGCCTTCGAACCTAGCGTCAATGACGTGATGGCCGATTCTCAATACGAGAATACCTTGGCCGACGCTCACGTCTACCAGCCTCCAGGGCGTCGTACAGTGTCTGATCCTAAACCTTCGGTGTTGCCACGAAAGAGGAGCCTCGTCTCCAATAAGCTTGCCGCGGTCGAACCCTCAACCGCTGCTCGAGGCTACAAACGAGTGACATTTGCCGAAGACCCCGTACGATCGCGCAGGGTGGTCTCATATGGGGCCGCGGATGATGATGAGGAGCGCGTGGCCCAACGCGTTTCGAGCGTCGAGATTGCCATGGAACGCCTTCGTGAGGCTGCCGCACCGAGACGTCTGTCAGTGATCTCGCATACGAACCCGAATTTGTTGAACGGGGATTCTATGTGGCTAGGCGTGAAAGGTCGAGCTCATCCGACACCAGTTTCTATATGATCGAGTGCGATTTGTACTGTCAACCTATCCCCATCTCCTATACTTCTTTTTATCTATTTTCTTTCTTTCACCCATTCACAAAGGACAAAAAAAGTCCTTACTCACGCTCACTTTTTACATTTTATCAAATTGTTGCGTAATTTGTTTTTTTTTTTTTTTTTTGCTCAATTTTTCTTGAAAGGTCTCTCTCTGCTACATGTTCCTTTTTTCTCTCTTTCTTTCTATCACGTTCATAGGTCTGAACATATGTAACACCAAGGTTTGTTTAGTTATCATGCCAACTCGTCTTTCTTCATGCCTTTCTCTCTCTCTCCTCCTTATTATTTATGTGATGGTTGTCTCCTGGACCGTTGTTTTGTACAGCTTTGAGTGGGTCGCATGGGTGTTTTTTTTTTTCGGAGATTTATATGATTGACAATTGAAGTTTTTTCTTGAAATTTTTGATGAAGTTGAAATTCTCACCTTTTTGACGTCAGTTTTCCTTTGTAATATTGAAATGGATATGGTCAACAGAAGGTACTGCCAGAAATTAACTTATATGTGTTCTCTTTGGTATACGATTCGAGTGAAATGCTTACTTTGATGATTGAGAATTCAAAAAAAGGAAGATACCATCTTTTCATCATACCTGAAGCTCTACACTTGGCTAGCTGGTTTGTGACTGACCCAACTGACTTTGAGCTCTGTTTAACGAACTTATATAAACAGGACAGGCACCCGGTTTATTCTGAATTCGGACCGGAATGGCCTAAAACTATCATCAACAGACTCTCCCTACACACTACATTCGCTCAAATTTTTTTTGATCCTTACAACTTGAAAACTCTTTTCCGGTTTTAAAGGGCGTACCAATTTACGCCGTATGGCGTGTGGTAACTTACAAATAAGCGAGTGAGATTGTAATGGGGAACACGTTAGTAAAATTAAATGGCCAGAGGTTGCAAGTTTCTCATGACACCCTTATGATCTTTTGGATTGAGGTATTGATTGGTGTTGTAGCACACGCTCAGCCTACACTTCCGGGATCCAACCACGACGAAGATGTGGAAGGAGCTGGGAGCGAGGGCTGGGCATACCTACAACGTGGCTAGGTCTCTGGCCACAACAATTGGAAGGGTGTTGGATTTTTCACATATTTTGTGATTATTATGATTCAGACTGAGCTTTTGTACGGTGTGGGGAACGAAGTTGAAAATGTCCTGCTGTTTTGGGACACTGAGATATTGGATATGTGATACTAAGTGACACGACAACTATTCTTCTGCTCTAGGGAAGATACTGACCTACAACAGATGTTAAGATGAGACATCAGATGAATGAAGAGAGGAGTCTAACAGTGTAGTCAATATCTGTACCTGTTTATTAGGTTCAGTGAGGAAATTGACGAGCAGGAAAAAGGAAATTTAAGCTTTTTATAAGCTCTTGGTCTAAGGAAAACAATATCTGTGTGAATCGAAAAATACAGTTTTTTAGAAGAGCTTTATTGCGAGTAGACAGACCAGGTTAGGAGAAAGAAAAGTAAAAAGAAAAAAAAAAGGGGGTAAAGGAAAGGTATGGGGTACGTACGTTTTCTTTCCAAAGACAAGGGAAAGAGAACGTATGGATCCCAAGGCTATATTGCATATATCAATGTAACGCTTGATTTTTGGTTGGGGCTGTTCCTCCTTCTTGCGCTGGGGTAAGCTAAAATAACGATTCGCAGAGAATTGTCGAGGGTTCTAAGCTGAATTTTAATCATCATATTCATTCCTTCTATATGTTTCTTTCCATTCCTTTCATATGTAAGCTAATTTAATATTATCTGTCGATTGAACTTTGACAGAAGTTAACTGAGGATGAGATGTATTATATGGTTTTAAACTGAGACTCACAATGAAAGAATACAGTAACTGATTCAAACAATTATATATACATACTGGTTTTCAAACTACGTTGTAAGTTGATCAAAAATAAGTTCTGGATGTGATAGGAAAGTTTTGAGGCTTAAAGATAAAGGATTTAAATGTCTTGCTTTTTTTTTCTTTTTTTTTTCCTATGCTTGGCAAAGTTGTTTAATTCTTTGTGTTCAAATAATCCAACAGCATTTGTACTTTTGTATATTGTGACCAATTGATTTGGTTTACTGTTTTCCGTGTTGAGAAATATGGATGTAACTATGTGTGTGTTTCTATCTCTGGGAATTATGATTTATCATAGCAACACTCTTTATGAGTTTCCGAAAATTTTAGGCCTCTATCAAGCGTGTTACCTGTAGGGATTTTTGGCCAGGTAATCAAAAGAAAGTTTATGTTGTCTGTGTTCTGTTCCTATGATTACATTCGAGGATTGGTCTATGTGACCATGTGATGATGTTTCCAATATTGTTTCTTCTTAATTTATTTATTTTGTTTTTTTTTAGGATATTCTTTAATGACGGCTTTCTCTCTGTCTCTCTCTATATATATATATTGACATTTTGTATAACTACCACCTTCTAATGGGTCTACACCGAGTTTTGAGCATCATATGATTAAAAAAATTCTTCACTCATAAAACAAGTTAACTTACTCATAGTGTTTTTTTTTTTTCTGATAGTGTATGACTCATATTCCTCTGTTTCAGAGAGAAGATATCAGGTTACATTGAGCACACTTATCACCTTGTCCGTATCAAGGTGACTTGTCGACGAGAGCAGACGAAGAACTTTTTTAGTTCTCTGATTGTTCTCGTTTTTCACCCAGAGCCAGCACATGAGCCTTCCCTTTATGCAAAGTAACTTCCTTTTCTTTTTGCTCAATGCACCATGTGCTGAAAGGTGTGTACTGTATGCCTGTGTATTACTGCACAATTCACAATCGTACTGATGTTCATGAGCTGACATCATGATGAACATGGATCAGTGACTTGTATTGAATGGACATGAGTAACAAGGGTGTGCTTGAGCCCTTGGGCCACCACCCCCCCAGACACTAAGGCACTGGATTTGAGAGGGATTCTGAGGTGATTTCAAACATGACACCGTGTGCTCTTGTCGACGAGTCACCTTCATATGGACAGGGTGTATGAGGGTTTTTTTTGTTTTTTTTTCCTTCTGAACAAATGTCTATTGAACAAATTTAAGAAATTCAGTAGTTTGGTTTCTATTGTCATGAATTGAGGATGGTGAAGTCTAATCCAAGTTGTGTAAGAGTTTGTTTTGATTCTTTGGTATTGGGAGATGTGTGTAAATAAGATTGATGAGCAGGTGGGTGTATTCACAATCCCGCCCACAGCTTAACCCAAACTTCCTACAGGAAGAAAAAGCCCACCCCTCCTCCCCCCCCCCAAGAAAAAAAAAGGCTCAAGGCTTTTTGGACTCATGAACCCATTGTATGAAGTCTCATAATACTTCATTACTTAATAATTCAACAATTCATAAAATAAGATGGGAATAATTAAGACAGTCTTCTAAATCTCTCAGCATAACTACTTGAACAAATCTGTTTTTTTTTTTTCATGTTTCTTGATTTCCTCATAGTTGAAATGCACACAATTACATAAAGATATCCATACTTTAGAGAATACAAAACAGGGTCTATAAATTTGATCAAAAAGTAGCTTTACAGTAAGAGTTGATATCAGAGTAAATGTAAGACACCTTTGATAGAATTATCCACTTACCAGGATTACTTCAAAATACACTAAAGACCACTATTTCAGCTTAAAAGGTATCCCACATCACTTCTTGGCTAATGCGTCTTCAATTGCTGGTCCAAAGGGCTCTTTCACCAACACAATTACCTGGAGACCACCCTGTTGGTTTTTTTTTTTTTTTTTTTGCCAAGTATATAAGTCTAGAGGTTTTAGATGAGTGTATGTAAGAGGAAGGATGAGATTATTTCTAAATTATTCTTGGAAAAATTGGATCATACATCCGAATGTAACAAAAGAGGGATATGATTCAAATCAACTTTCACCAAAATTGTCCACATTTTGAACCATAGAAGCCCCGGCCACGAGGCTAGAACGTAACTTTTCAGAACCAGGCTAGATACGGTAGTACATTGGGAAAGGAAACAAGTTAGCATGGGTTAAAGCTTCCTTAGATATTGACCAAAGAGTCAACACCTTCTAAGAGAAACTTAGGGCAATATACAAGTGGTGGAAAGTAGCTCACCAGAAGATGAGGCTTCCGATATTGTATCTCAATTTGTAGGCTTTTTCTATAAGTGCTATATGTTTATAAACCAGTAATGCACTAAAAAAA
>MU167225.1:530363-555536 GCA_015951145.1 Cronartium quercuum f. sp. fusiforme G11
GACGGAGTGAGGGGATGGCAGCAGGACCAAACTGCACACAGGGTCAAGGGACACCAGGATCTCTGCCAGGTGGGGAAAATTCTTATACTGGATGCATGCAAGATCCAGTGGCTGTGAGACCCCGACCACAGATGCAGTACCCTCTGTTTAATCTAACCAAATGGCAGGCAGAACATCCAGGAGGCTTGCGCCGCCAATCCTCCCTAAACCCATATGTTGAGGGGGGGTGAACTTGAATAAATTTTTCAAAAAAGAGCAAGCCTTTCGAGAAATGTAATATACACATTTAAAATATTGTTTTAATATATATATATATATTTTTTTACAAAAAAACCTTTTTGTTTGTAATGATTCAGTGATCGATCTTGATATAGAAAGTCGAAAAATCATAAACCTCCTGTAACCCAATTTCTCATAACCTCAAGTTGAGATATTTTTTTTCGAAAACCTTGATAAAGGATTCCATTTTTTTTTTTTCATGGTACTTCATAATATCATAAAATCAATCAATCTTTATTTTCTTATTGTTGTCGTTAAAAAGGTATTGGTTAGATCAGTTAAAGAAAAAACAAGACAAAAAAAGAGTCATATAATTCTCTTTCTCTATCTACCAACTATCAGAAATTTCCGAAAAGAACTGGTATAAAGCAAATATTTCAAAAAACAAATTCCAAATCTAGATACGTAGAAAAAAGGAGAGGTATAAAGAACCACATCCAATAACAAAAGGCAAACCATTTTGTAAACACCAAACCAAATCCTGGAAACAAAAAAAGATAAATAAAAAAGAAGAAAAAAAGCCTGCGAAGAATATAATATAAATGGTCAGAGTGAACCATAGAATAAAAGATCTTTCCTCTTCATGGATTCTTTTCTCCCTTTTTTTTTGTTTTTTGTTGTTTTATTTTTTTTTGGTGGTGAGAGAAGACTGCTTCAAAAAAACACACATACAAGTTGTTGATTATAACAACAAGATTGCTTTAGGAGATAACAACAACTACAAGACTATTATAATGGTGAGTTGTTTCTTAAAAGAAGAATGAGGTGAAAAGGACGATAAGGGAAGAGCCTAAGAGGGCAAAGTCAGCTCGTACGATTGAAGCGGGTGAATTTGAAGCACCACCCGATGCAGGCTTGATAAAAAAGAAAAAAGCGAACAATCAGTGACACGTTACAAGAAATCAAATGAATGCTATGAATACACACAGTAGATGAGTTTCCGAAACGAGATGTAGTAGTAGCCGGGCTGGCGGTTCCTGTTGAAGAGCGGTTCGATCCAGCAGATGAAGAATTCAATCCGGTAGGAGTAGTAGTAGTAGTGGTGGCAGTAGTAGTAGTAGAGTTCCCTCCAGTGAGCGATCCGGAGGTGTTACCTGATCCTGTGGCCGCAAGTGAGGTATTGGAGGAAGAGCCTGAGATGCCAGTGGATGTAGTGGCTGAATTGTCACTGGTTACATTGGCTGAATTGTCACTGGTTGTAGTGCCTGAAGTGGCATTGGTTGCAGCAGGTAAGGTTGCGTTAAGAGCAGAGAGGTCTGTACCGCAAGCTGCTGCGCCTGCTTGTTGACCTGTGGTAAAGTCGGTACCCTGACAATGGTCTTTAAGACAGCTGTTGTAGGCCACTAGGAAGTTGGGGTGCTAGAAAGAACGAAGAAACGATGTGAGTTTGAAAAGGGCACGGACAGATGAGCAGGGGAAGGCTTACAGTGCAGTAAGCAGCAAGATCACCGGGTCCGTACCTATTTAAAGAATGTATTGATAAGGAGTGATCAGAAATGGGTCTAAAGGCTGGAAAAAAGATAGGTTACGAACCAGGTCGCGGCCTCGGAAATTTTAGTGTTCATACACGCCGTAGCACATTCAGGTATGTTGGCTGGCGTCAAAGTCTTTGCTCCAGCTGCGGAAGCAGCAGGTGAAGTAGCAGCAAAGACGGCCGAAGCGGAGAGGATGGTGGCGAGAATGGATTGAGAGAGCATTTTATCGAAATGTGATTTTCTAGATGTGGTGTTACGTTTTGAAAGGAGAGCAAGGAAGAAGGGAGAAAGATTTCCGAGGAGGAAAGTAACGAAGGTGAAAAGGGAATGATGTAAAAAAAAAAAAAAAAAAAAAGGGGGTCAGTACTGAGCTGAGATATGAAGATGAAGCTCGTTCGGGTGAGATGAACTGAGGGGGGCAAGAAGATACAATAGTTTTGTGAAATATATGGAGCAAAGCGGGATGGATTGGAACCAAAAAAAAAAAGAAAGTCAAAGTGGTGAGACTTGTAAAAGACGGGAGTGTTTGGAAGCTTGTAGAAGCGAGTGATAGATTATAGGTATCAAAGAAGATGCTGGAATGTCCAAAGTGAGAGCAGACAGTAAGGACCCCACCGATTTTGGTAGGGCTTTTTATTTGTTTAGCGTGAGAGAGCTCGGGTAGTTTTTTTGTTTGTTTTGAAATCAATGGGAATCTGACGCGATCGTAAGTGGATATACTCGTGATTAGACAAGACGTTCGCATGAACAAGTCAGTGAGTGACGCCAGAAATGAATTTGGATGCAAGTGATGATTGGGGTGAACCCTAAAAATGGTGAGAGCGTAAGCGAGCAGTTCAAGAGTTGGACTGAGTAAGACAACAAAAGGGATATTTAATTAGATGAGTATATAAGTAACCATGTCGGGTGCAGGCAGGCTGGCTATAGTGAGAGTGTGATTAATAATATAAAAAAAAAGGTCCAGTTTTATTCTAGTGTTGATCGACATTAACGGGCTGTGAGAGTTGAGAGTTACAACAGTCGCTGATTGGCTACCTGAATTGAGGATAGAACGGCGTTTGAAGGAGGAAAGGGATCCGATGGTACATAAGAGTTGCATATACGGAACCGAGAAAGAGATACAGAATTGGATTCTGGTGATGTTTGAAGTCCCAAGTTGAAATCTAACCCCTTGAGACTTTTTTTTTTTTTTTTTTTTTTTTTTAAAAAAAAAAAAAACTGAAGTTGAAGCAAGGATCGTAACCGTAGGCATGAAACGCGGGAAAGACAGATTGGGAAATGGTACAGGAGATGTTGTAGTGTAGGATGATAGATAGGCTCGGTAAAGATGAGAGATACGAGAAGAGAGCCGAATGAAAAATGAAAAAAAAAAAAAAGATTCTGACCTTGAGGATAGAGTGGAGTGAGTGAGGTTTCGATTTGAGTGAGAGTGATGAGAGTGAGAGTGAGAGTGAGAGTGAGAGTGAGAGTGATAAGGGTGTGTGAGTGATAAAAAGTAGGAGGTGAGAAAATATGTGCAGAAGAGAGAATCGAAGAAGGAGCAGGGGTTAAAGCTAAGTGTTAAGTGTTAAGATAGGTTAAGATTAAATTGAAAAAGAAAGGGGGGGGAGTAATTCAAGAAGGATTGAGAAGTTGAGATGAAGTGTGATGAGCACATAAGGATGTCTGTACTTAGTTATTTTATAGACGATGGTCAGTATGTACTTACTTACTTACATACATACATACTTGTGTAGGTGGCTTATTTCATAACGCCAATTTGGATGGTTAAGTACTTGGTTTAGAATAGACTTGTTTATCAACAAACAAACAAACAAACACATCCATCATCTGTACAAAGTAAACATGTACATCTCACTCAACCGTCCCCAAAAAACATACAACGATGGAAGGTCATATATATCAGATCGGTAATCACCAAGCCAGATCGATTGGGCACTCCGTTCTGCTTGATCTCACAACTCATTCAGGCTTGTATGTATGTATGTATCAAGCCTGACTCGGGAAAGAATCAGTATAAGCCTATTTCAAAACAACTAGTAGCTTTCATGATCGCTTTGGCACCAAACCTGAAAAAAAAAAAAAATGATGTTGAGGGCAGAGATCAGTTGGGCCATGAAATGGAGTTACAGGAGGTGATGGGACATGCAGAGGGTGAGAGAAGTCTGATCAGGTTAAGGATCCGTTCCCCGAAACAGTCTCACCATTCAATCTCACCTCTCCACTTTCATCACTATTTGTTCTAGAGAGCACAGCCTAGTCGAGAGCCTTTGGTCTCAGCACAGTCACCCACTAGATCATCCTACGCCCATCAATTTAACCGCTGTCAGTCGTACATGAGACCTGTCTTATCTGGTCAGACCACTTACGGCGCGTCGAAAAAAATCAAAAAAATAAAAAAGTATTCACCTTATCTTCATTCAAGAAAACTTTTCCTGTACCATGAAATAGATTAAAAATATATATATATTACAAGATTAATTGTCATGATCTTCAGTTTTTTTTTATTTCTTGTGAGAAATTTCTGAGATGCTTGAAAGAACACAATAGAGATTGAACTTGATATATATATATATATAGTATATGAAACCACAAATTTTTAAAGTAGAAAGTCCTTACTTAGCTTGACTCTCAGATGATAGAATTCCTGACCTAACATACAAAGTACAAAACAAGTGAGAGGTCAATGGGATAGTGAAGTGAAGTGAACCATGAGTGTAAAGGTTGATATTAAGGATAGCTAGCAAGCACACTGGACATAATCAAGAACACATTTTTTCAAAAATCTATCATCAGATAAATAAAAATTTATAATAACACAGAGTTGGGTATGAGAGAGAGAGAGAGAGAAAAAAATGGACAAGTTGTGAAGTGGTGTATATGTACAATCTCTTTCCCCATCTTGAGGAAAAGAGATTTAACATGTTTAGACTAAAGCTCTTTATAATTGCTTGGTTACTTTTGAGGTTGGGGTTATTGAGTTTGGCAGAAGTGGAGAAGTATGTAATGTACTGTGTCAATTGAACACCAACATTTCTGTTTGATTTTATTTTTGCTTTTTTTGTTGTGCTTTGAAGTCTTCATCTCTTATACAACTAATATTGGAGTGGGGACAGTTAAGTGAAAATCTATCAATAATCTTGGAACACCTGGGGTATTGCACCTGGTCAGGATCTGGTAAAGAGTGCAATGGCATGTATGAGTGTCACCAGCCTAGCTCTTGCCTAAAAAAAAAAAAAGTGTGTGCTGACCTGGTAAGGGTCAGGAAATGTTAAAGGAATACAAGAGATGAGCAGGTTTGCTGCTTGATCTATGGATGAATTGATAGACTAGAGTACAGAAAACAAGGTTCAGAGACAGATGTGTATCAAGTTTGATAGTGGATAGGAAATAAAGGACAAGAAAATGAAGAGAAAAAAAAAAAAAAAGAACTTACTTTCTCTTTCCAAAGATGAGGAAAGAGAAAGTAAGCATGGCACTCGGAAACTCAGGTATATATACTTCTTTCTATTGTTCTGTTGGGAGCGCTTGGGCTCATTATTGTACATGGTGTATGAGAAATTACCAAGGCTTCAGCCTTTTTGAGAGAGGAGGACTAATTAATTATCCTCCATCTTAATTGAATCAGCTTTTAGGACTATCAGGGTTGTGTTTCCAACTGAATCTTTATACTGGTCAGTCAATTGAATACCAACATTAAGGGGTCTTATCAATTATTCTTCTTAGCATTTTTTTTTTTTTTCCCACTCAATTGCTCCCACATATAAAAATAAATAAAATGAACAAAACATATTTTTGAAACATTTTACAAACACTTTTTTCACAAATTAATGAAAGAGTTAATTCTTCTAATCAAGTAAAAAAAAAAAAATCAAGGGGGGGGGGGGGGGGGGGGGGGGGGGTTTTTTTTTTTTTTTTTTTTTTTGGTCATAATATGGAACCAAGAATTTTGAACTCTTTTTGACCATCACATTTTTAATCTCCCATTTGGTAAAGAGGTCATGTATCCATCAAAGAACTGTTTTTTATTTATTTATTTAATTTAATTTTTAATTTTTTTTTTTTTTAACTTTTTTTTGTAAATGTAAATGGATCAAACATCAAGTACTTGTGCTATCTGTATATGACATAAATAGGAGGTATTGAAGAAAAGCTGATCATTTTTTTATGTGTAGGCATGATCTATCTCAGTCCTCTCATTTCTCCTTCCCCATCAAGGTATGCATTTTGACCTAATGTAGATGAGGTGAAATTGTGAGCCCTGAGGACTGCACAGCAGTCCCACAGACTGTCTCCATGTGTTACATATAGTGTAACCATTACAGTAAAGGACATATGTAAGTCCAATTAAAGCTACAACTCAGGACTCAGTGTCAAGAGCCCATATGTAAATTACAGAAGTAATATAAATAGACATAAGTTAAGATACATATAACAGATGTAGTCATAGATACTATAAAAGGAAATAGTGACCAGTGAGGCTGTGCTAACATCAACAATATAAAAGGAAATAGTAAACAATGAGGCTGTGCTAACATAAACAATATAAAAAAAAATAGTACTTAATGAGGCTGTGCCAGCATAAATACTATAAAAGGAAATAGCAAACAAGGAGGCTGTGCTAGCATAGTATAAAGATAGGAGAAAGGGAAATCTTTCTACTGAGGATCTGAAAGGTATATAAACCCCCTTCCCCCCCCCCCCCCCCCCCCCCCTTCCACATTCTTATACTCAACCACAAAACTAGATTAGATATTCTCAAACAAATTGGGATTCTTAGCACTGACTACTAAATAGTCTGGTGCACTATCCTTCTCAGAACATCTCTCTGTCTTAAATTTGTACCAAGGCCTTGGTCCTTTCTCTGATATTGCACTCATTATCTTGATAGGCTCTGGCAAGAGTTCTTCAAGATAAAACTGACAAGAGGTTAAACCAACCTGAGCTGGGGTGACTACTGTGTTCAAAAGGTTCCAAAAAAGTGACCAAGAAATCTGAAGCAAGCTTTCACTTGACCAGGAGGATCAAAGCAGATCTAGATTTCATTGCCCAACATATACCCCAAACCCCCTTTCAAGAGGTCATCTAACTGTAGTCTGTGTGGGTATCTTCCCTCACAGACTGATTTCTCAAACCCCTCTTTCTCAATCATAGTGTTGAGGTAGACCTAAAAGAAGTCTACTCCTCACAGAATTTGGGATGAAGAGGATATCTGTGAGCTGATAATGCTTGTGACCAGGGAAGTGATTGAAAACTATGGCAGAGAGAGAGAGAACACTGTACATCAAGTGAGATGAGGTTGAGAAAAAAAAAAAAAAAAAAAAAAAAAAAGAATTAAAACTCCTTCTGCTGATGGGGAAAGAGTTGTGGGGGGGGAAGTCTTTACAGGATAAATCTTCATTGCTATCTATTAGGCTATATCTAAACTTGATGGGTAGGCTGCTGATATGCTGCTGGACAGTTGATTGGATTTCAACCAATTTGATGTCAATTGGAGATCTAGTTACAGTATACAACAAGCTGGTCAGCAAGAAATGGGACAAAGTAACTTGGAAGATGAAGTATGTGTTGAAATCCAGTGGAACACGTACAAGATGAATGGATAAAGGAATATGCTTATATTAAAACTGATCCAGCCCTTACTCCAAACATGTCAACCTACCAGCTTACTCTTTTCCTATGCAAAAATCAATAGGGAAAGAGTAAGTCATTTTCTTGTTTCATTTCACTCTTTATGTTATATGTTTTCTTCTCACCTGATCTGATCAAGACTGACTCTTACACTTGTAGAAAATCTTTCATAATATTCTCTCTAAAAGTGTCCCAGGCTGATACCCATCCACACTCAAACTTAGGTTAGGAGTTGTACTAGAGGATTCCCACATTTGTCATCCTCCTTTTCTCTAACTCTTGTTCTATTGTGTCTAGGTCAGTGTGTGTGGATTGTCCTCTGGGTTAGAGAGTTGCTCACCCAGTTATTGGACCTTTGTATCAGGTACCACACAGTTAGAGCTACCCAGAATCAGGACACTGAGATAATAATTTCAGTTGATATCAATTTAGAGTAGAAAATAATTCTACAGTATGAAAACACCCATCTCTTGAATAAATTATAGGACCATGGATGGAGTGCAGGGCTTTAAAAAAAAAAAAAAAAATCAAAAAACAAAAAAAAAGATTTTTAAAAAGTAGGAATTTCTTCATGAAGTAAAAATCTATCTTTTATACTTGATTTATTCAAGTTGAAAACAGTACTTTTTTTTTTTTTTACATCTCTTTAAAAAGAAAAACAATTCTGAAGACTTGAAAGTTTTAATTCGGGTTCAAAGAAGGTTGCCTTGTGTACAATTTTCTCAAAGCAGCTCATTGGCTTCAATAATAATAATGATATATAAAAAAAAAAAGCGATTTTGATCCAACACTTTGAAAAAAAAAAAAAAGAAAGAGAGCATTGATAATATCTTGAATTAGAGAAAAAAAAAAATTTTATGAGTATAATAATATTTGCTCTCAACCAATCTAGAGTTTAATTAAGATTAGTTTACAAAAAAAAAAAAAAAAAAAAAACTTGAAGAGAAAACATTCAAGATTTTTTATTTTTATTTTTTTTAATTGATATATATATATCTTTGATTTTATCAGTACTTTACTTTACTTTAATTATTATATTACACATACTAAACAAATTATGTACTTTTAATCCATTCAGTAAATAAAAAAGATTAAATTCTTCAACTGTTGAGAAAATCCAAAACAATTCCAATCCATTTTTTTTTTTTTTTTTTTAAATAATCGGCCATCATCTATGATCACTATTATCTATATATATATATAAAAAAAAAAACCTTTTGTCACTGTTATTATTGTGTATGATTTGGAAAAGCTCAATTAATATTTTCAAAATAATAATAATGATTAATGATGGTTTTCAAAAGTAAGAAGAAGAACTGAAAGAAAAAAAAAGCTAATAATAATAATAATAATAATGATCATCAAAAATTATTTCTAGTTATTCAAAAAATAAAAATAAAAAAATTTTTTTCCAAAAAAGTTTTTTTTTTCAAAAAAAAAAAAAATTTCCAAAAAAGTTTTTTTTCAAATTTTTTTTTTTTTTTTTAACTCTTAGAAATAATAATAAAAAAAAAAGAGACCCTATTAAAATGGGGGGATACCAAAAAAAAAAAAAAAAAAAAAAAAAATAAATTTTTTTTTTTTTTTTTTTTTTTTTTTTTTTTTTTTTTTTTTTTTTTTTGTCTTTTGTTTTGTCACACTTGTTTTTATTTATAGGGATCACAGTTAATTGGTTAATTTCTAATTTTGATTGGTTAGTTAGTTGATTGATTGATTGAAGGGAGTTTGATGATGTCATGTAATACATATGACTTTTTCTTTTCTTCTCTTTCTGATATTGATAACTAACAAAAAAGAATGAAGGGAGATCTATAATTTTTTTTTTTTTTTTTTTTTTTTTTTGTTTTTTTTTTTTTTTTTTTTTTTTTTTTTTTTTGTTTTTTTTTTTTTTTTTTTTTTTTTTTTTTTTTTTTTTTTTTTTTTTTTTTGTTAAAAGAAAACTAAAAAAACACAAAAAAAAGGAGATAAATGCAAACACACACACACACATATATATATATATATCTATATATACAAAATAAAAACCACAAAAAAGTTTTCTTATTTCAAGTTCTAGGATGAGAAGGAGGAGGTATAATTACTCTTGATTTATGCCTATCCTGTGGTACTATTTTACTACTATCATTATCATCATCATCATTATTAGATTGATTAATTTTATTATTATGATTATTATTGATTAATTCATCATCTTCTAAACTTTCACCACTTTCTTCCTCCTCCTCCTCTTCTTCTTCTTCACTGATTTCATCATCATCATCATCATCTTCTCCTTCTTCACTATTTTCAACCAAGACTTGTTGTTGATCAATTTGTGATGGAGATAATAATAAATCACTTTCTTTAAATTTATCTTTTTTATCTCTTCTTCTTATTTTCCATTCCTCTTCATCTATCAATTCATGTGTAAACTCCAACCAACGCCATGCTTCCCAACCTTCCCAATCATCTAAAGGTGGTAAATCTACTCCTATCTTTGTAATCCTTCTTATTCCTTCTGATGAATCTCTTATCGTTTCTGCTAACCTTGCTACTGATGTTACCGGTACCCATCCACATCCTCTTACATCTAAATATATTATATTGGGTACTGATAATGCTAAGGCATTTATTAAATTAGAGGTTATAGGTTCTGTTTGTCTTAAATCCAACTATCATTGTTTGTTTGTTTTTGAAGAAAAGGAACGATTCTATAAATCAGTTTAATTATTTTATCTTTAAAAAAAAAAAGAAAGAAAGAAAGAAAGAAAACGACTTAAACCATTTCAAGGTAAGGTAAACAACGTATACAATTATAAAGATCAGCTTCATCTTTTAGAGAACATCTTCTAATACTAAAAGAATTAATTAAAGGAGCTAAATTAGGTAATTCAATCAAAGATAATTCATCCTCATCTAATACCATAATTTCTAATGTAATTTTTTTCAAATTGGGCATTTTTAATATAGGATTTATGATTGTAGTTGAATTATTATTTGATGATGAAGTTGTTTCATTTAAAATTGTCCAAATTAATGGAGTTGTAACTCCACCTAATTCTAATTCTTTTAATTTGTTCAATGTAATCATGGGTGTTGCTGTGATTGATTTGGTTGATTGTTGCTGTGAATCTGAAGAATCATTTATTTCATTCATTTCTTCTTCTATTGTATTCTACAGAAAAAAAAAAAAAAAAATCCCCCCGAAGAAGATAATAATGATCAGTTATGTTAGGGATTTTAATAATAGAATAAGAAATAAAACTACAACTAACCCAAAAAGGCCAATCCATAGGTAATTCGTCTAAATCAGATTCCAATAAATCAAATTCGATTTGCCAAATAGATAAAGAAATTAGTTGATTAGAGATAAATAAAAATTGATAAAATGATTTATAATTCCAATTTATATTTTTCAATTCCAATTCAATTAATTTCGGAAATCTTAATTGGATAGGTAAAATTAATGTAGATAAATCAAAACCAGTTAAAGATAATCTTTTCAATTTTTTTTCATTTGTATTTATTGAATTTGAATTTGATGGTTCTATCATATCATGTCCTCCTCCTAATATCATCTTCGGTTCTCTTTGTGCTGCTTTTTTATGCGTACTTGATATATTAGAAATTATTTCGATCTCTAATGTTTCAAGGGAGGGCATCCAAGCTGTTAGCCCTATTAACGTTCTGGGTGGTAATCTAGCTAATGGAAAACCTATTGCAAACTGTTTTTTTTTTTTTTTTTTTTGAGGAGAAAAGTGTCCATAGAAGTGGATGTCGAATAAGAGAGGGAAAAAAGAAAAAGAAAGTCTTGTCAGTTCATTCTTTTCATTCTTTTTTTGGTTTAGATTAATTTAAATTGTTTAGGGTCAAAGTGCTTTATTGATTATATCGATTAATATCAATGCTCTTCTTACTTACTCACCTAGAGCAGATTAAAAGAATAGTACAAGATTTATAAAACAGAAAAAGAGAAAAAGAGATAGATCGAGTGAACAGAGAAAAAAAAAAAAAAAAAAAAAAAAAAAGGGAAAACAGACCCTATAATGAATAACAGATCTAGCCCAAGGAGTTTGAATTAAATTCCAAATTTCACGACCAACTAAAAGTGTATGTTCAAAATGAGCTTCTAAATTGATTTCTAAATTAAATAAACCAAAAAGTTTGGAAAATTGATTCAACATTAAAGATTTTAAAATTTTTAAATTATGACTTAAAATTGAAACATTCCAATAATTTTCTTCTGGTATTATAATTAATCTGTTTGTTCTTTCATCTAAAGAAAAATTCGGTGACTTTAATTTGATGATCAATTTCTTTAATATATAATTGAAATTCAAATTTGAATTCAACCATCGTGATATTGTTGTATTTGATGATAAGTTGGGTAAATTATCAAAGTTTGGCAATCTTAAAGATCTTTGTATAAATAATGTATCTATTTGTTCTGTCATATTTGGATTTGAAATTTCTAATGTTAGATGATTTGACCATAAGATTGGAATTCCTATTAAACTTTTTCTAATCTTTGAATTAGTACATGATAGTTTGATCAATTCTTTTTCGTTTAATAAACTTGCTACGTATACCCATACCTCCAAGCTTGTATTATTATTATCATTATTATTATTTATTTATTTATTTTTAATTTTTTTTTTTTTTTTTTTTTTTGACAAGAGAAGAAAAAGAAAAACGGAAATTCGATCGTATATGAATAACATTAATGAATTGTGTTGATTCAGGTAGTGAGCTTGAAATTTAGATGTATAAGGAGTAAAATCACAACTCACGGTAAGCAGCCAACCATATCGATTTCTGTGAGATGATTTGATAATGATGATGATGATGGTGATAAGTGAGGTAGTACAGGTGAGGATGAAGAAGCTAAAAGGTTGAAAAAAATATTTTTTTTTTTTTAAAAAAAAAAAAACCAAAAAAAAAAAAAAAAAAAGTCGCGAAAAGTGAAGATAAGAGTTATTCAAAAACTGATTTGAATGGAACGCGTATTATTCATTGATTGAAATGATGGAATTCGCTGACAGTTTTTGAAAATTTGTTGAAGTGGTTCACTTGCTGCGCGTTTCTGTCTATACTCAGAATCAGAAGAAGCTATATAGACCAAGAAATCCAAAAAAAAAAAAAAAGGTCAGTATAAAAATCTTTGATCGATAATGAGATGTATGAAAGGAAACTGAACATGGAGATGATAAAGTTGAAGATGGAGGCGCTTCAGCAGATCGTTTACGACTTTTTCCGATAATGTTTGAATCAAGTTTCGGTTCAAGTTCTCGATCATCTGTGCTTGTTAATAAATCGTCTTGAATTGGAATTTGGTCTGAATGAATCTTTAAATCATTTGAAAAGTTTTCTGTTGAGATTGATTGATGATTTGATGAAGTTGAAGCTGATTTAATCGTAAGTTCAGAATGAGGCTTAGAAATTAAATCTGATTGATTATGATGATTATGATTATTTTTATTATTATTATTATTTGTTGATAATATTTCTTGTTGTGTTTGATTTTGTTCAAGTTCAATTTGATGATTTGGATTCGAAGAGACGTTCATTTGGGATTAAATTAGATTTCAAAAAAAAAAAAAAAAAAAAAAAAAAAAAAAAAAAAAAAAAAAAAAAAAAAGATCATTCCAAAATCGATTTAATTCGTTTTTGGACAATCACCCCTTCCCATCGTTTAGACACTTGACTCTAATTTACAGGTAAATGTTAAAGACACTTAACTAAAAAAAAAACTATTCAAATTAAATTAAACTAAACTCACTTTCGACCTTGAGAGAATCTTGACTTTGTACAGCTATCATTAAATCGGCAAAACATTTACCCACCCCATCAAACTCAAACCTTCATCCCAGCACCTCTCAAAGAAAGATTCTTTGGAAGCAGAGCATCCCGAATGCCCGCCTCCACCCGCCCACCCGACCCTCCAGGCCATCCAGCCAAACGATTGGCTACATCGAACAACTGCGCGAATACGATGAACAGAACGAGCATGGAGCCCGATAGAACCTCATCGAACCCGTCTCAGCAACATAGCTCCATGACCCCTCAAGAGAAAATTAAAACAGCTTGGAAAAGATGTGGTCAAAATCGAACCCCGGAAGGCCATATCTTAGTTGACCCTATAGTATATGACATGATGGAAGCTTTCTTGGAATCAGTACGAGACATGAAAGAGACAATCAAACAGACCCGAAACCATCCATGCCCGCACTGTAATGCGCCAACGACATCAGCGGTACCCCCTACTCAGGCAACTCCCCCACCCTCGAATACGAGCAGATTGTGGAGCACAGTAGCCTCTGCTACACAACCTGCGAAACAAGTTAAAGTTCCCCCGAAACCACCAACAAATAAGATGATTAATGAATTCAAATCAGCCAAAATAATTATTAGAGTCCCAGTTGATAAATATCCCTGCGCGAAGCTCGAACCCAAGGAATTAACTTGTAAAATTAATGCTGCCCTGTTAACGATTAATGCAAAGATTGATGACAATTTAATTCAAGTGAAAGGAGCCTCCAGACTACCATCTGGTGATCTCCTTATCCACACTTACAACCGCATAGCAGCTCGCTGGATCTTAGAGAACCGTCACCGCTGGACTGAAATTGTCCATAAAGATTTCACCACCATGAGACCGACCTTTCCTGTTCTCTTACAATCTGTCCCGACTAAATTTGACCCTGCAGATCCCAATTTTATCAAGGAACTTGCGAACCAGAATCACCTCCCAATTGAAGTGTTTCATACTATCCGTTGGCTAGTTAAACCTATCCCTTTATGTCTCGAAACGTTTCTCCACCGATAAAATATCCCAGCTTAATAGCAGATCAGACATTATTACAGCTATTGAGTTATCCCCCCCTGCTCCGAACACAAATATCAGGATCATATCATGTTATAACCCACCATCGGATTTTAGGGGTCTTCCGGCCCTTAGGAACTGGTTAGACTCTTGCTATAATAGATGTATACCCTCTCTCTTAATGATGGATGCAAACCTACACCATCAAAAGTGGAGCACCTCAACAACTCGAAGATTTAGCCCTCAAGCAAGAGACCTCAACCATTTATGTGGCTCCTCAAGTTTTAAAATAATATCTCCTAAAGGAATCCCTACACGCTACTCTAAGGGATCCTCTCCCACAGTAATTGATTTAATATGGGCCAACTGGACCCTTACTGGGAAAATTCAGAGGAACTCCTTAGTGAACATTATTCTCAGCCCGTCTCCCCTAGAGAAATTGAAGATATGTCAAAAAAGATCAGTGAAGTAATATTATAGGCCTTTCATGCACAAGGTAAGGAAAACCCGAACCCACCTGAACCATCACAAAATTTGGTGGGACCCAGAGAAGCTAAACCCTATCCTGAAACTCCGAAACTGAGCAAGAAGGTGGATGCTACGCAGTAATTCTGAGGAAGCATACTGTTGTTATTATGACTGGCAGAAATTCTTCAAGCAAGAGGTCCTGCAAGCGAAAGATCGACATTGGAAAGAGTTCATTAGTAACTGTTCAGGTACAGAAATCTTCAAGGCAGCAAAGTATATTAAGCCGAACCAGACAGGCGAGGTTGCACCTCTTTACTGTAGGGATAAATCGTTAACATCTAATAAAGAGGAACAAGCAGATCTCCTCTTCCAAGGGCCCTCAGTAGCCCATATAGAAGCAAACTTAACCAACATCCCCTCATCCCTACACCTAGTAGATAAAGACCCACGATTAGATCTAGAAGAAGCATCAACCCATGAAGTCCTGTCTATTTTACAGAGTCTTCCCTCAAAGAAAGCACCAGGTCCAGATAAAATTCCAAATGAATTGATTAAAATAGCTAGCCCAGTGATGATTGATGTCATCACAAACCTCTTTAATACATGTCTAAGGCTTGGATGCTTCCCCTGATCTTGGAAGATAGCAACTACAGCAATTATTTGTAAAGCAGATAAAGATGATTATTCAGAACCAGGTGCTTACTGACTGATAGCCCTTTTATCCTGTTTAGGTAAAGCATTTGAGAAACTTATATCCCAAAGGGTTACTTACTGGGCAGAAACCTCTAAGGTAATATCCAATAGCCATATGGGAGGAAGGAAACAATGAGGAATTGAGGATGAAGGGATAATATTAACAACCTGGATTAAAGCAAAATGGAGAGAAGGGAAAATAGTCTTGGCACTCTTTTTGGATGTTAAATCAGGTTATCCATCAGTGCATAAAAAAAGGTTTGATCTATACTTTTCTCCCAAAAAAGATGCCCAACTTACCTAATCAATATAATTAATGAATTTCTCTCAGACAGACAAACAACATTATGGCTCATGGATTACACATCTAAAGAATTTGAGGTAAAGGATGGCCTTCCACAAGGATCACCCCTGTCAGTGATCTTGTATATTCTATATAACTCTTCCTGACTTCTACCAGATACATTGGAACCTAGCTCTGACAAGATATCACTAGCGTTTATTGATGATGTAGTTCATCTTGTTGCACATACTAATTCCCATGAAGCTTTACATAGGCTTGAACAAATCAGAGAGAACTCATTAGAATGGGGAAGAACTCATGGAGCGATATTTGATCAGAAGAAAGCTAAACTTATGCATTTTACAAAAAAAAAAAAAAAAAAAAAAAACCACTAAAACCTTTACTCCATTACTGATACAGTTTGGGAATAGCACATTGCAACCCCAGATAGAAGTTAGATGGCTAGGTCTCTGGCTTGACCCCAAATTATCCTTTAGATGCCATATCAAAAGAATGCTAACTACAGGGAAACAGATGCTAGGACAATTGAAATGTATAAAATAAGTGCTTTTTAGGCCTAAATCCAAAAGAATTGGCTAGATTAATCACAGTGGTTCTACAACCAAGAGTTCTTTTTAGTAGTGTAGTCTGGTTCACTCAAGAAAATTGGTCTTGAGTCACTTTGATCCTTGAATTATTACAAAATGAATCAAATAGGCTAATTCTGGGAGCTTTTTTAACTCATCACCAATTGATTTATTATCCCATGATGCTTACCAGACCGCTTTCCCAATTGTAGCTACAAGAATGCATTACAACTTCATCTTCCAAAGGCTAACTGCTCCATCCACACACCCAATGTGAACATTCAATTTTTAAATGAACTGATGTATACTCAACAAACACATAAAAGCTGTATTCAACTCAGAATCTTCCTGGAATTTCTTGATATATACTTTCCAGCAGAATATGAAATCATCCACCCCTTTCCAACCCCTCCCCGGACAAATCCTATAGGAACAATACATAATCTAGAGTCAAAATGAGCGGAAGCAAGTGAAGAAGTAGAGCAACAAATTAAGTCAGAAACTAGAGCAGATACTTTGATTACGTTCTCAGATGGTTTGGTATTCCTGGATAAAGGATGCGGAGCAGCAGCAGCAGCAGCAGTAACCGAGGATGAAACTATAGCAGTACCAGTACACCCTTCAACTCTTATATCGAGCATTGAAACAGAGATAGTTGGAATAATCCTAGCAATGGTTTTTATATATTACAATTAGAGAAGTTGAACCCTCCATAACGCGACTTGCAATATTTAGTGACAATCAGACAGCATTAAGGAAAATTCATAGCCCACTATCAAATGAACCTGACCAATATTTGATTTCATTTGTGAAGAGTCTAATAGAGAGGAGTCAATCAGATGATACCTTGATTAATTTTTACTGGGCACCAAGCCATGAAAAGATTGAACTACAGGATAAAGCAGATAAGGCAGCTAAGGAAATCGCCAGTAACACAGTGATGAATGGTGTTAAAGTTCTTTCATAACCTGAATAGCCTTAAAGAAAAGATAAAGGAATACTTTAGTACAACTCGTGCACAAATTTCCTTATGAGGAAAGAAACGATCCCTGATGAGCCCAGCAAAAGATATTTTATGGAACTCTTTTGAAAAAAGTTGGAGAAAGGCAGAGCTTTGGTAGTATTTCAACTGCGATTGGGGTATATATATCGCATTAAACTCAGATTTATCTAGAGTAAAAAGGAAATATCAAAGAACTGTGAAACATGCAAGGTACCTGAAACTTCTGGAACATTTCCTCATCTACTGTAAAAGATTCAAATGCCCCAGAGGAAGAGGTTTCATCAGGCAATTAAGAAGAAGAAGAAGAAGAAGATTAAGACAAATCTTTATTATTTCCCATCTATGATTGATAACCCAAAACTATTTTTCCTTATCTCTGAATTTGTTTTAGACACTAAACGTTTGGTTCGCTTCAATTGTGTTGCTAAATCAAAAGATGCAGGTACTAACACCACTGCCCACAGCACTGTCTGATAAGGAAGTAGCAGACAACTGTTTTCTCCTGGCAGTGTGGGTATGGCAACATCCAACACTCAACAGGACTGACTTACCTAGGTCAGTATACCCTCGTGCTTTACCCTGTTAACACCTCAAGTTCAATCTTTCTTCCCACCTTAGATTGGGGGTTTAAGTCTGGTTGCTCCAAAAACAAAGGGGCTCTGGCGCAGCAAACCTCTGTTAGCGCTCTTCTCCTTCCTTAGATTGGGGGATGATTGGGATAGGCAATTAAGGTTAATATGAATATGGGGTAAAAAAAAAAAAAAAAAATTTGCTTATCTCGGAATTTTTGATTGATAAACTCATCATCCTCTAAGAGAAAGCTTGGGCAAAGATAATACAAGTGGTAAGAAAGTAACTCATCAGGAGATGATGAGGCCTTTGTGTGTTTGTATTTCATCTTGTAGGCTTTTTTTTTTTTTTTTTTTTTTTTCTATAAGTGCTATATGTTTATAAAACGGAAATGCACTATAAAAGAGTTTTTTTTTTTTTAAAAAAAAACTCACTTTCATTATTATAATTATCATCTCAATGAAACAATCATAAGGAATATCTTTCTTCAAATGAGAATTCTTTAAACACACACACACACACACACACAAAATAATAATCGATTTGTTGGATTTTATATATATAAATGCATGATAATCCACACAGTCAAATTAAAACCTTAATAATCCTTTTTTTTTAGACAAGCGAAATTCTTTTTTAAAAAAGTCTTTTAAATCAAAGTACCCATAGCATTAATCTATATATATATATATAACAGTTGAATGAGTTTTTATCAAGAAAAGAGATCTTTTGAAAAAAAAAAAAAAAAAAAATTGATCATTGAAGAATCGTTCACTCTGCATGATACTTCAAAACTCTTTCTCTCTGACAAAAAAAAAAAAAAAAAATGAAGAAATAATATGACCAAACAAAAAATTAGAAAATTAATCAATCATTTTGCTATGTTTCTTTCTCCCTTAATACTCTCCACCTTATCTATCCTCTCCTACCAAAAAAAAAAAAAGAAAATCAAATACTTAGACATTCTTTCTTTCTTCCTCTAGATAAGCACTCTATAAAACCCAAAAATAAAAAATAAAAATAGATCAATATATATATATGTACTTCAATTTTACTTTTTTTTTTTTTTAAAAAAAAAAAAAAAACTTACAATAGTAGCTACATCATCACCATTTTCTCTAACTAAAATTTCTTCTAAACGTTTTTTATTAGCAAAAGGTAAAATATCTAAAATTTTATTAATTTTCAAATTATCAAAATTATGATTATTATGATTAGATGTATTATTAAAACCTAATGAACTACGATTAAATTTATTATCTTTAAATATAGCTTTGTTTTGATTGTTTTTTATAATTTCATGAGGTGGAGTAGAAGTTGAAATAAGATTATTTGAAATTGATTGATTAGGTTTTCTTGCTCCATTGGGTTTCCTTTGATAATTATGATGATGATTTGATAAGATTGGTGAAGAAATTTTAGATTTGATTTCTTTTGATACGATATTATGATTATGATTATTGTTTAAATTTGTTAAATTGATATGTTTACGGTTTGAATTTTTTCTTTTTAATTGTGATAAAAAAGATAAAGTACTAGGTTTATTATGATTATAGTTGTTAGTAACAAGATTTCTTGAAGTTCCTAAATTAGGATTGTTATTATTGTTGTTAGTTAAGGAATAACTACTAAAATCTGGTGCATCGTGATTGTGAGGTTGTGGATTTGTGGATCCTGATCCTCCATTAGGTTGATATAAACCAGGAAATAGTAAACCATGTACAGCCATTAAAGGATTAGGTAAAAAAGTATTAGAGGTATTCACGATTTCAACTAAACCTGATCTTTCTGTAATTTCTATTGCTCTGGTAGCATCTGATCTAGCAGGAAATGATAAAACAGATGAACTTGATGTATCTCTAGAATGACTTCCTTCATTTAGAATGTGTTGTGGAATAGGTGATGGTGGTTGTGGTGGTGGTTGTGATTGATAGGATAATTTCCTTATTACAGGCCCTTGATTATTATTATCCAAATTGATATCTTCATTACTAGTTTTATAAAATAACCATACATCTATACCTGTTTGAACTTGCCACATCTCATTTATTTTACTAGAATATATTTTACACCTTTCTGCAGTAGATTTGATCTTTTTGAATTCTTTAATATTGATGTTCAGATTTTTATTCTTTAATGATTTTGTGTTCATTTGTCTTTGATTTAATAATGATATTTTGAAATCCAATTCGTTTTCGTTGTGAGTTGATTTGTAATAATCATTCAATTTTTTTAATATTCTTTCATTTTTAGTTAATTCATTGAGATTATTCACCAGTTGATTTGGTTTAGGTGTACCAGTATTTGAATCTAACCATTGCCAATTTTGTAGATTTGAAAGTTCAGAAGAAGATCTACCGATAGAAGAAGAAGTAGTTCTAGATCTGTGAGGTAAATTAGATCTAGGTGATGGATGCTCATGAATATTATGTGATGATTTATCAGGTGAGCTTTGTAGAATGATGGAGGGATGTTTTAAAGGACTTGAAACTTTGGTAGGTGTATGTGATTTCTGACGAGTGATTAGTTGTGGGTAAGTACTTATAGGTTTTGGTGCGCCTGGTGATTGTAAATTTGTTGTTAGGGGTGGTGAACGTGTTGAAGGATGTGTTGGTGAAGGTGGAGAAGGTCTTGAAATGATTTCTAAAGTTTGTTCTTCATTTGTGATTGATTGTGGGTTGTTTGTAGTAGTGGGTAAAGTTGATTGATTGATATTTGTTTCGGCTGAGTTTGATGGACTGAGATTAAGGGGTAAAGGAGTAAGTTGATCGGCTATTTTTGATGGTGTATGAAAAGAAAAAAAAAAGATTAGTTGATGAGTGAAAAAAAAAAAAAAAAAAAAGATCAAGTAAAGAAGAAAACGAATCAACAAACCAATCTCATCACCTTCTTCTTCTTTATCATTCAAAATTGATTTCTCTTGACTATAATTAGAAAAACTTGTAGAACTTTTACGATCAATCGATAAAACCTGTTGTTTGTTCAAACCATTTTGAGCTCTTTTAGCTGCTATGCTTTTTTTGATAGTAGATAGTAAAGAAGAATAAGACTCGGATTGGATTACTTTATCTTTTGTGTCAACTTCTTCAACTAGAGTTTGATGATCAGAAGATGAATTGAATGTATCATGAACCGAATCTATTGCTTCACCCAACATTTCTTTCAACTCATTAAATACTTTGGTTGAATGGATTTCATTTGAATAAATTGATGATGTAGATGTGCTAGATGAGATACTTGATGGTAAATCCAACAAGTTATGATGACTTGTTGTGGATATGTCTTCGAATGGTTGATTTAGATTATTTAAATGGATTGATGATGAATGATTGTTTTGATATTTAGAATAAAGTGAAACCAATTCTTGATCGTCCGAATGTGATGAGTTGGATGATAAGGAGTGTTTGTATTGATCGGTTCTTAGAAAACTAGGATCTTGAATCTCATCATGTTCAATTAAACCTGCACTTGATGGTGGTGAGATTGATGAATGAGATGGAGAAGGTGGTGATTTGAGTGAGGATGAAAATATGGTTGGCTTATTAATGAGACTAGGATGATTATCAAAGTCAGAGTTAGTGTTTTGTTTGTTTGATATCCGAATCAACTGTTTGACTTACTTTGAGTTGGAATTCGAATGATCAGATGAAATCGACTTCATTTTTGGATGACTTGGATGAGATTTCGTTTGATTAAAAGTGGATTTTGGAAATAATAATAATAAATTCTCATCTTGATTTGATCGGTCGATTTGATGATGAATTAAAGTGGCTTGAATAGGTTTAATTGGTGAATTTGGATGGTCAGTTGGATTTAAATAATCTTCTAAACTTGGACTTTTTTCGAAATTGATTAAAGTTGAAGTTGGATGATTTGATGAATCTGAATAAATTGATGAAGGTGATGAATGCTTTGATCTGGTCTCATTTGGTAGATTGATTGGATTGGAAAGCTTGGGATCATTTGAAATGGTGGGCTTGAGCATCTTTTGATTAAAACACAGATTAAAGAAAAGTGAAAAAAAAAAGTAGGATTAGAATTAGAAAAACAAGATGACTTGATTAGAAACTTTAAAATTCATTTATATAATCTCAGGAACACTAATTTAAACCATCTTAATCAAGATCTAGTCCAAACCAGAATATTAAAAAAATAAACCATTCATTCCAACCAACTTGTACCTATCTTGAAATCGAAAAGGAGTCAATCTAAAAGTCAAATTTATCAATCTAATTGACTGAAAAAAACCACTTCACCAAAGTACTTTTCTCAAGTAAAAAAAAAAAAAAAAAGGGAGGGGAGCAAGAGAGACTAAAAGATGATCAAATCATTTAATGAAATAGTAAAGCGAGTTCTGTTTTTCTTAACACACACAACTCTTGATCCGAATTCACTCACACGAAATCTGAAACGGCGCTCGTGTTTGGGTTCACACACGTTGAGCTACTGTTCTCACAAAATGAAATGGGTAGAGCGAAACAAAAATAAACAAACATTCAGATTGAGTTTTGGGCCGCTACATATACAAAAAAATCGGCTTTAGAGTGGTCCATTGGGTACTTTAATTTGACAAGGCCAAAGCGGAGAGAGAGAGAGGATTTTAAAAAAGAGATATAACACACAACATTGACATTGATTATTAAATTATTTATAAATGAGGTAGAAGGAACTGAAAGAGAGTGAATCAGAACATTTATCAAACCTTCACGTAAATAAATAAATATAATATAAAAAAAAAACACTCTCCGACCGTTGAGTAATCAAATGTACGAGTTATGAAGACATCATAAATACCTTTCATGAATCATCTTGGTCAAAAAAGGATAGTTGAGAAATCTCTCAAATCTTTTTTTTCTTTTTTTCACAGAAAAAAAAAAAAAAAAAAAAAAAAACAGGGATAGAGATATTGATGTTAATTTCTATGTGTTATCTTGGTGATAAACTTGAATTTCATTTGTTCATACTAAAAATAGATTTGGTTAGTATAAATCCCTTTATAGATGAAGATCTCTCAACTTTTTTTTTTTTTCCAAATCTCAAGTCATTTTCAATTTGGTATATCTACAAACTAAAAAAAAAAAAAAAAAAATGAACACGAGTAATGAAAAGGTGTTTTTTCAGTAACTACCCACTCTTTCTCTTGATGCTGGTTCCCTCATCTGGTAAATAATTTAATGATGATAATGCCATCATATCAGTCTCTGAAAGCATAAGAACATTCAATGGTGCTTAATTTTTTTTCTACAAACTTTCAAAACTATGTGATAAAACAAATTCTGATGTGTGAGGCGAAAAAAAATGTTGAAAGGCCGCAATTTATTGTTTAAGAGAGCAGGGAACAAAGTTTATGAAACTGTGTGAGTTCAAATTGAGATTAGACTGCAAGGCCACATTTTTTCAAGAGAACATGGATCAAAGGGTTATGAAACAAATGAATAATACCACAAAACATACCTACTCCATTTTAAATCAACAACAAAAAAAAAAAAAAAAAAAAGAAAAAAAAAAAAAAAAAAACTTGCTCTTGACCTGTGGTGAAGCTGTATGCAGAGACAGAGTTCCCATGTGTATCTCATTTCAGGATTGTTGTATTCACAACTTCTTATTCTCTCTTGGAGATTTTACACTAGAAGGGGTTAAAAAAAAAAATGTCAATATGACTCAATCGAGATTTCAAACCTTAATGATTTTCATAACTTGAAGTCTATTTTCTCGCTCTAACCACTTAAGATGATCTTCAATAGTGTTTACAGACTGAGTTGTTATTCAGTTCTAACCAAATTGAAATTTTGAGGGGTTTGTGGAGTTGGGTTTTGTCAATCAGTTTTTTTTTTTTTTTTTTTTTTTTTTTTGGAAAAAGAAATTTACTTTATACAAGGTGATGAACCAGATGTGTATTTGTGGTAAACCAAAACCTTTAAAAATATTACCAATTCTTTATCCCTAAAAAAAAAAAAAAAAAAAAATGAGAAGACCGTTCAAAGTCAAGCATTTACCACAATTTTTTACCTATGAGGAAAAAGACTTGGTGGTCGTAAAGTTGATCTACACAGATCACTATGGAGAACATTTCATTTCATGTTTGTTAATTTGAGTCAGAATGAAAACTGGATTACTGAAAGAACATCCAATAGAACGCCTGAGTAACTTTTTATTTTAATTTTTTTAGGTCTAGCACTGATCTTGTTCATTTTGATAAAACAAGAAGAAGGACCACAGAAAATAATGTGAGAGAGATTTACGACTCGGATTAAATTGAGATGGGGAGATAAAGAGTTGTCACCGTCAAACACTCGGAATCTTCTTCATCTAATTCTTCAACCTCTTATCCTTCCTTAGGTTTCTCCAAGTCTTCTTCAGTCATCTTCGTGTACCATCACTTCAAAAGAACCTACTGAACCTAAAGAGCTCAAGACATACACCGCCAACACGCTTGAAACTTCTGGTATCATCATTCAACACTTGGACAATAATAATCAAATACTCTTTGCTACAGATGAACATTTCACTAATCCAAAAGCTTCTTTGGAAAGCTATTTCTCAAAAAATACGCTTCAAATCAAGAACATAGCTATCTTCTTATCCTTTTCTCTAGTCTATCCGGTTTCGTCAACGAAACTCGATCAGGTCTTAGTGAGATGACATTAATGAGAAATAACTTTGTTGAAATTATAGTCAAAAAGTTGCCAGATTCAATGAAGACCAACATTCAGATCTTACACGAGAAACGTTTCTGATCTATTAAAACTGTTTTAGATAATCTTCATAATCACATCTTGGATCAGACTATGAAAAATCAGATGGGGTTTTATGCCATCGCACTTTTACGCAAGATCAGCTTCATCTAATTTTTTTTTTTTTTTTTTTTTGTAAAGATGGAAAACACAATGAACTCACCAGACATTCAGAAGCAGAATGTGATCAACTTCATCCTGCAAAAAAAAAACTTCCTTTCCGTAACTCGAGAAAGAAGGCTGCTTCAGTTGAAAACCGAAAACATCATCTTTGCCCACTGAAACAGAAAGAACGACTCCGATTTTGCTCTAACTATACTCATTCGACAACTTCCTCGAAAAGCCTTATCGATACAAAAAAAAAAAAAAAAAAAAAAAAAAAAGGCACTTTGAAATCTTCTGGCCCCAAAAGTCCTTTTAGACAGTGCCTGCTCTTTCCATATGTTGTCAAAAAGAGATGGATTTTTTCTTACTATCATTCAATTGATCTTTCTTGTTGAACTAGCTGATGTAAGTAAAATCAGAATCACTGGTCACAAGGTGAGCTTATCGGATAAAGTCTAGATTCTTCAATCTCGTTCTGTGCCTATCATGTCGCTTTCATAGAAGAAACTCAACCTTCGATTGATTAGATGTGAAAAAAAAAAA
>MU167225.1:557411-572709 GCA_015951145.1 Cronartium quercuum f. sp. fusiforme G11
GGGTGGTAGTCTAAGGAAAATCATCACCTGTTTTTGGTTAATAAGATATGAAGTAGAAGTGAAACTGATCAGTCATAGTAAAAACTAGAGTGGACTATCATTAGCTATAACTTGAACTTGGGTTTATAAGTCTTCAATTTAAAATCAATAACTCTAACTAGTGCATTTTGTTTTAAGATTGATGCTCAAGTGTTTGCCCATAGCTTTTTTTTTTTTTTCCTAAAATAAAGTGCTTACCTAGGAAAATACAGGTCAACGAATTTAATTTTTCTAGGAAATCATCCTTCAAATAAATAAATAAAAAAGTGTTTATCAGTCCTGATGAGAAGATATGAATAAAGTTCACTTAATCCCTGGGGCCATATGAATTGTGTTCTATACTAGATCAAGATAAAGTCCATAAGGGAAAAATTAAACATCATTCAGGAGAAGTCTAAAAAATTATCTCAAGTGGCAAATCATACCCCAAACTAATCATTCTCAAGAAAGATAAATTTTGTGAGATCAGGAAAATTGTGAAAAAAAATAAAAATAAAAATAAAAAAAAGGGCTGGGGTAGTCAACTATTGAAAAGGGTGGTACCAGAGTCAATTGCTTCAAGTTTTTTTTTTTTTTTTTTTTTTTTAAAGTGATTAGTTACCTAGCTTCTTGGAATTTACACAGCTAAAACCATGCACTCTGAGACATGTGCAAGCTGAAAAGGTCTGGAGAGAAGTATTCTTACATATCAACCAAGTGGGAAAGACAACCACTTCTAGTGAGGACCATAGGGATGAGCAAACCTGTCAGCTATGGCATAATCTGAGGAAACCAGATTATCTCATAACTGACAAATGGCACATTTGTTACACACAGGAAAGCTACATTACATATGCAACTAGTACCGTAATCAATCCTGTAATATTGTAAACACAAGAAGTGTTGTATTACATATAGTTACTGTACTGTAACAAGCAGTACTCATACTGTAGCATCTCTATGCTTAAAATGGGAACTTGTGTTCATAGATATGTTTCTTTTTGTTATAACATCTCTCTATCTCAATTCATTTCATTCTCTCATTCTCTCATATATGTACTCACACTGGTAGCAATTAGCTGTCACTTGCAGTGTCACTCGCAATATTGAGCTGTTGCTTGTCATTAAGATGTCATTGTACAATGACAATTGACAGCTCAGTGGAACTGTTCACAGATGTTCTCAAGAGGTACCAGTCAGTACAAGCTCGTTACCTTCCTCCTAATGATTCTGTATACAACATTTGGAATGAAACATAGTAGAGTCCTGGAAAGTGCCAAATGTCAAACTTCTTGTGAGGAAGAACTCCATTTGGGTTGGATCTCAACTCCTGATGATGACCACATCCTTGTGAAGAACTGTCCAATCCGCTCTTGTTTGATTGTACCACCTCTGTCTTTTTCTTGCAGGAAACAATTACCACCACAGAAGTATTTGGAGACTTGTGTTGTTGCTTTCACTGCCAACATATTTTCATCACATGGAAGCTTGCTATGTAACATAGCATGTCTTCATGTGATACTATGGACCATTTTTCAAGGTCCCTACCTTGGAAAATAGACCTATTGCATCGCATCTTGGCCTGCTATGTGACATAGCATGCCTCTATGCAATGCAATTTTCTTGGCGGTGATGCCTCTATGTGATGCAATTTTCTTGGTGGTGTTTGTGTTTGGATCAACATATCGGCCTCTGATCTGTATGCCTGATGTTGATGTGTGTTTATGAAGAATGCACTTTGAGCAAGTGCACAAGACCTTGGAGAAAGTTGATTCCATGAGTTTAGGTGTACAAATGAGGATGAAGAATGGTGATGGTGAATCAAGTACACCTGTGAACAGTTCCACCTAGCTGTCAATTGTCATTGTACAATGACATCTTAATGGCAAGCAACAGCTCAACAGTGCAAGTGACACTGCAAGTGACAGTGCGAGCAACATGCAAGCCCCGTACTGGTGCTTGCACTGCAAGTGACAGCTAATTGCTACACTATGGCAAGGTTTCCCTCGGTGGGGATATTTTTGAAATATCCCCCAGGATATTCTTACAATATCCTGTCCCCCTATGCAAGGGGACATCCCCAAAATATCTAGATTGGAAATACCCCCGGAATCTTTTTGAATCTGGAGGTCCCTGGGAGATTTCAGTGATGTCCACAGGATCTTATGTATCAAAATATCCTCAGGATATTGTGTAGAGCACCTTGCTCAAGCCCAAGGATATCCCCTGTACCTCCTTTCAGTGCAGCCAAACTAATCGAGCACTTGGTTGTGAGCAAGAGAGTGGTCTTAGGGACTGTTCAAAAAGCTCTGGTGGCAATGCAAACCAAGGCTTAGCTCAATCATGATCTAACAGATCAAGCTAAGTCACTGCCAAGATATTTGTATCGGATGGGCCTATCCGATGCTCTATCACCCCAAGATATGCGATGCAGTGTCAGTAGGATTAGGTGCGATGGAATTACTATCGATATCTCATGCTCTGACACCATATTGCAGTGTAATTCCATCGCACCTAATCCTACTGACACTGCATCGCATATCTCGGGGTGATAGAACATCGGATAGGCCCATCCGATACAAATATCTTGGCAGTGAGTGTGATAAAGTGTTGTGCAGTGTTTTGCACTGTTTCTCTCTAATGGTTTCATATGGTGAGGTCCACCAGAAAGAAGCTTCCATTTATTTCATCTTGTATATACACTAGAGCATTAACTACAGCCAGAAATTGGTGAAGTACACAATTGCATCTAAAATTGCAAGAGCATGAATTCAGTCACCTCCCAATGGATATTTTCAGGGATTCTAACACTTACAAATGATAATACCATAATGGTTGATTGAGTGAGTTTGGGTGAGTTTCTCAAGTTGATTCACTGGAAGAGGAGGTCAGATAGTTGTAATATGGTGCTGATTGAAATTTTGTGTGGAGCCAAGTTTGTTGAGGTTTGGTGGCTGGTTGTGCAGCTTGCATTGGGTGATGCTGATGACTATCTTTTGATGCCAGGAGGGACATAGTAGTTAGCAGGGTCAATAATCTCATTTCATGTCATTCAGGTGGGGTTTATTACTTACAGTGCCAATGAACTTGTTCTGAATGTTGCCTGCAATTCTGCTAACAAGCTTCTTTACAAGTTTGCAGGCACTTTCATTGCCTTTATCAAATCCATCTGTTGGTTGATGAAGTTATGGGTTGATTGGAGATTGGGTGGGTGGGTGGTGCAAGCCACTGCTGCTGGTGTTCGAGATGTGGGCTTGGTGAATGGCATTGGGTGAGGTGAGGTGAGGTGGCTGGATGAACAGGACTCTGGACTTGGCAGTTTTTAAGCCGAGAGGAATTTGAAATTGGGAGCTGGTTGAGGGTGGCAAATGGGCAACGTTGCCAGAATGTCACCGGTTGGTAAAGGTGGTCAGATATTGGGACTTTTGAAATATTTCACAAGGGAATATGAGAACCTCTCTCCCGAACATCGTCGCAAGACATCCTCAGTGAAGAAGCTTCCGCAGAGGTTTGCGAAAGGTCACAGGACTATTTTTGACCCCGAAACATCCGCAGGCTCTTCGATCCAACTCCCCGGGATGTGTCCCAAACCTCGCGGGGCTGTACCCAAGGAGGATATTTCAAAAATATCCCCACCGAGGGAAACCTTGCCGTAGTGTACCAGTGTCAAAGAATACTTCAAGCCATATAAGTCTGTTAACAGAAAGATGGGAGATTATGTTGATGGGTGGTCACATGCTTATGATCTGTGCCATGTTAAAGTGATCCACACCTACACTTAGGTTGTGCTGCCTCCTACACATTCCCATCACCCTGGATACAGACTGGATAGCCTAGTGGTAAAGGCATCACATTGACATTGTGTCTCAGCTTACATCCTTGCTTATGTTCTCCACCAACAATCTGCACTTTTCCAGAATGAGTTTCAAGACATTCTTCGTCAGGTAGTCAGCTGGCATATCTTTCGTATCGATTTGCTTTGTCTCAATAACTCTATTTCTCACTAGGTTCCGAATGTAGTGATGTCGTATGTCGATATGTTTTGATCTCGCATCGGTCACCGCTTCTTGCTAGAGAAAGATTGCTCCGTTGTTATCATTGAATAGCGATATCGGTCGGAGGCCAACCGGGATCCATGGAAAAGGTCCCAGTTTGGATTGTGCATCTGTACTGGTCAAACACAGTGCTGCCAACATCTAAAACCAATTGTCTCCATCTGGAGGAATGGATACAGGAGGTCTGGAGCCCAGAACATGGGTCTGACCCCTTTCAATCTAAAGGACAGCAGCATTGGTAATAAGTACTGCTTGTGGTCTTCTCTTCTCATTACATCACTATTTGATTGGTCACTCATTTGTAATTGGATGGATCTGGTTGACTCTCTCATGGTTTTTGCTCTCTTTGTCTCAGTTTCTCTATAAATACTTGTCCATCTTCTTGTGTTATCATTTTCAATCAACTTTTACTTACTATCATTTAGCGCTATTATTTCTCAAGAATTATTAGCCTGAAGAATTTGCCATCCTTCACCTCTAGCTTTGTTGAATCCCATCCCTTGTTGAGAGCCTCTCAGACGCCAAACATCTCTCTCTCTAGTCATTAAGAATAACTAGTCCATTGATACTGTAGATTTGAAAATTGTTGTCACTGGCTCTTCACTGATGGTCCGCGTGTGACCAGCCAATTTCAGTGAAGAGCCAGTGACAACATTTGTCGAATCTACAGTAAGTAAGTCTTGATTGACTTGTTATCAGCTCTGAAGTGCAGATTATATTACAATAAGACCTGTATTGGGGTGTAATATAACCCCACTCTCTGACAAAACCTGCTCAGTGATAAATGTAGGAAACGGTGAAGAAAGAAAGAGAGTACTTACAACGTGGGAATCTCTATCTCATATAGCCCGTGTCGCTGAAAGCCACATGTGGTACATTTACATAATCCATGCCCATCCGATCCCATACTATCATGTTGCATGAATACAAAGACTTCATCAACTTTCGAAAAGTGTACATAAAACCACCCTTGATGATCGTTACATAAGCTACATATCAATTCTGTTTTGCAGTCACAAAATTATCGGGTTCAAGATTGTTGACGTGGGCATCTTCACTTTTAAACTTCGCTATTGTAGCTCAAGGATAACTTTTAACCGTTTCCATAGACCTCCAAACGTTGAGCAATACAATTCTTGCACCTTCCGGATGCTTTTCCTTGTACTTATATGAGTGAAAACGATTTTTGTTCGTAATTTATTCTCTACTCCCACCCTTTTTTGTGATGAGATGGTCAAAGAAGTATCTACAATATACAAAAAAAAAACGGAAAAGCACCCATGTGAACCGTACATAACATTAAATAAAAAAAAGAATTTTACAAAATACACATCGAAACGCGAGTGTCCATGTAAGTAAACAGTTGCTATGAGATCACATCTGTATAAACTCCTATTGTATCTTGAGCCGGGCTCAGGACATCCTACATACTTTTGGAGAATAATTAGCTGGAATGTACTGAGGTCATTATAGCAACTGAGTGTATAGTATCACGTTCCCAGTCAGTATTTTTTCGAATTCCGGCAAAGGCGTAAGCTTCTGTTGCACCGGTTCTGAAAAAAAAAAAAAAAAAGGAAAAAAAAAAAAAAAAAAAAGAAGAAAAAAAAAAAAAAAAAAAAAAAAAAAATTAAAGGTGACGAGTTAAGAAAATTCTCCTGGTCTCATCAGAGACGCCTGAACAAAGGGTAGCTGACAACTTATTTACAATCTCATCAACCTCCTCCTCGTTCAATCGATCCCTAAAGTTTCATAGGTTCAATCCTCTGGTTTCAATCCTTCAAATGGTCGTTCAATTGTTCGCGTCCGTAAAATTCCACATTTGTTTTCAGGTCTAGAATCTCTCTGATCACTTTTCATGACTGTCTTCTCTCCATTCACAAATCGTATTGGGGGCTTTTTTTTTTTTTAGCTCTAGGTCCTAAATGAGACAGATGCAATAATAAATTCATGAGTCAAGTTTTCATGGAGTCCAAGTGTATAACATATTGCTCAGGAGAGAAACGATGTGAAGATGAAAAGATACAGTCCAAAGTTTCAAGAAGTGCATAGCTTATCAGAGGAGACAAAAAGACACAAGAGAGACTGTTGTAAGTTAGTTACCCATCGCATTGAGTGTAGTTTTTTTTTTTTTTCCGTCGATAAACACTTTGGTTAAAGGTAAGGCTTAAAGGTAAAGGAGCTTAAGAATGAATTAATACGATTTAAACAAGTCATGAAAAAATCGCGTGAGCTCGAGGTGGTTTTGGGCTTCAATCGATCATCTATCATCAGGCTCACATAACAGACTTCTACATTTTGTTCGTCAACCCTATCATGCATAAGATTGTGAGGCCGACCCAAGTACGCGTCTCGCCCTATATGTGAAATCTGTCACATCAGCCTATCAGAGTTACCATCATGTCAGCCGGTCAAGACAGCTCTCCTATCGACAGTGAACGACGAGCGCTTATCCTGCGATGGGCGCTCTCATGAGAACTTGCGCGTTATGTACTGTAGCAGCTTGTTTGAGGCTAGGAACAATTTTTTGGGGTCTGTTGAAATATTTACATAGTTTCGAACTCGTTTCAGCATTGGGTTACTTGGACTGATTTTGTGGGTCGAACGTTGTTTATTTATATCTGCACGAAAAGTACAGCGCAAGAGTTTGGAACACACCACAACAAAAGAAGATGAAAACAAAAAAAAGGAAAAAGAGGAAAACTATCGGAAGCACAGCCAACGGTCAACAAATACTCAACGGATAGGCTTTAATGATCAGATGACGATGTCAAGAATGGATGAGGGTCACACCAGCGTGCAATAGGGCTGCTTAAAGTCTAATATAAGAATTATAGTTCAGCTCACAAGACAAACTAGAGGCATAAAATAGTCAAAGTTCATATTGGGACATACCTGTTCCATGTTTTGATCATCTTCTTTCACCTGTGATATGACCACAAGTTCTTCTTCAACGAAAGCCGATGAGGTCCAAAAAGCTGAAAAAGGTCCAGTTCGAAGAGACGTAGATTCATTCACAGATTGAACAGCTTCCATAAGTGGTCTACGAAGATTTGAAGGGATTAAGAACTCTAACTGTTTTCGTACCTGCGTTACACTTTGTGAAAGATTTTTGATAGTAAAAGGTCCAGGTTCGGGATTTGGAGTGATTTCAAATGGTTGATGATCAACTATTTGAGATTGATGAGTTACTAAAGGTGAGATTAAGAAATTTTTAGAAACTTGAAATGATTCCTTCGTTTGCGAGATACCGCCATCAGGAAGTTCTGGTGAATCCTGTTCATATGTTATCATGCTTGATAACCGGTTGCGAGGACATGGGTAGGATAAATTGTTTGATGGGAACCTGGAATCTTGGGTCTTGGAGTGATTCATCAGAGGTGAAAGGGAAGCCCCAAAGATTTTCTTAGATGAACCTGCCGACCGAGATCCTTGAGAGTTTGTCATAAGAATCTCGTTCGAATGAGTACCCAGACCACCTAAAAATGCGTTCTGGGTTTGAACTTGGGGTTCAACACGATTGACTACCGTCTCAGCGTTTTCGCATTGCCTTTGATTTTCCCAGCGCTTCGTCGGTTCATCATCTGGAGTTGATCCAAGAAAAACATCTCGAATAGGAGGCGCAGAACTTTGACCAGATAGACTACCAGGTAAATCATGCTCTGTAGCAACTGAAGCTACTTCTGATTGATCAGGATTTTGGTGATCAGATGAATTATACCTCCATTTACCTGCCATGATATCTTGAAGTCTGACCTCGGGATCAGTTTCGAGATAAACATTTCGAATCGGAGCTGAAAAACTTTGACCAGACGATTCACTTTGAAATAGTAATCTGTCCAGTAAAGAGTTTTTTTTTTTTGATGAATCAGTCGACGACGTTGAAGATCTTAGAGAATGATCCACTGATGAAAAGTTTGAGCTTGATTTCATCACACACTTTGAAAGACGAATAGCGTTTGACCTATACACAGAATCCAAATATTTTTTTGCGTTAGGCATCACGGGATAAGGCTTTGAAAAAGAGTTTATTCTAAAACTCTCAAAATTGGAAGAACGTGACTTTCGATTTGATGGTTTCAACTTTCCTTTTCGATGACAAGGCCCAAAATTTTTCTTCAATGGACTGCTTACAAATCGAAATGGAATTTGACGGCGAGGTTTTGAAGGACGTCCATGATTGTATTGGCGTAACTCTAAGACACGTTGATGAGTAGCAGCAAATGGCTTGAAGCGTCGTATAGAGTTTCCTACCAAAGGTGGGTTTTCTATATGATCACTCTCATCTGTGTTGGTCCTAATTTCAACTGCGTCTTGCAACTGGGAACTTTCCTGAGTAGCTTGGGAAGGAACAGACAAAGGCTGTACGGCTTGTGAAAGGGTCATGATTCTCACAATCGTTTCTGGTGGGTTTGAGGGGTTTGATGGCTAAGGAGCCTGACACAAGCAAAAAAGCTTGGAGGAATGGTTCGTTGTGTGGGATAGAATTATGTTGCTTAATTTGTGTGAAGTGGTGGTGTAGATTAATTATAATGTTTTTTTTTTTTGTGTGTGTGTGTGTGCGGGTAGTTATCAGATTATATGATGTTTGTTGCGTGATAGTGAATCTGTGCGTCAAGATAAAAATTGAGGTGAGCTGATATTTGAGAAATTTATATTGTTTAATTGATAATCGAGAGAAAAGATATGGGCATTTAAAATAACTCGAAACTCAAATACTTATTTTTTTGTCTGCAAAAGCTGCGATGAGCTTTTAAGGCTCGACAAGTTACTGTTTTTGTGCAGGACTGGTCTTCGTTTTTCGTCTTTTTGACCATAGCAGCTTTTGGATATATATCTAAACAAAACAAAACAAAACAAAAACACTTGCGCCAAGTTCAAGAGGAGATCGCACTTGAGAGAACACGAACAGGTAAATATTACATGTCGAAGGTCTCGGGCTCTCGTTCTGAGCGTGTGGAAACTGGAAAGAACCATTGACCACATTAGGATGTGGAACTACCATGTTGATCAGGTTTGGCAGAATTGGTGAAAATGCTTCACAAAGATAATCTGGCCTTCTGTTTAAAAAGCATTCTACCAATGTTATCTGCAAGTTGACTGAGGGGAAAAGCGTGTTGTGGTCTATTGGATCAAATTTACCAAGCCTCACAGACCGGATTAAGCCTTTGTTCACATAAATTTACGCATTAACTTGTCTATCATTTTGATCTTGATCATATCGACTTCCTTCTAACAGGGCGCCTATCAGAAAAAGGACACACACATTACGCTTGTTATGGATTTGACTTGAAGTTTTACTGGTCTCTTGGTTTTACTGGCAAAGGGAGGATTCATCCCAGGAGCATGAATGTGACCGTCTCAAAAGATTAAAGCAAAGAGTTAACTGCTTTGCGGAAGTATGAATGACTCTTCAAACTTTGTGGTAATAGTTCTCTCTTTTGACAGCACGATGTTGGTTTTTTTTTTTAAAAAAAAAAAAACTTAAAACTGTATAGTGCGTTGCCTTCTCTATCATAATATAAACGGCACTGTGGAAATAGGTGTGTGGGCCTACAAGTGTGACAAGTAAGCGAGAAGAAAACATGGAGCATATGGTGTCAGACATAAGGGTGGAGCTACTGATAGCATTCGAGCGGGCGGTGTTTGAGAGAAGAAAAAAGGAAAATAAGGCAAGGGAGACTAAGAGTCCACTAGGTCCTAGGCAGAAGCAACCTTTGCTTCACTTCGTCAGCAACGCCGGGTAAGGTCGGTCAGACCTTGGTGGCGCAGGATGATGTCCCTGGGTGGCATGATGTTGATTGTAAGGTGATCAGGAGAACTACGTAGAATTGGATGCAAGCCAGCAGCTTGATATTTCCCTTCAAATTTCCTGCGATATCCACCGTCTACTAAAGCTCAGAGTGATAAGAAATTCATGAGTTGAGGGTTGGTCAAGGTCAAGACAGCATGTTACGATCCAGCTCACGCTCGTCTCGAGATCTCTACGTTATGGAAATGCTAACCGCGGCCTCGGCGTGATATATAATAAGTGAATGAACGTGGCGTGGGTGATTCTATATAATTCCTCATGGAGCAATATGCCATTGTTGCCAAAGTGAGCCGTGGTGGTGAAATAGGAGTAGACCAATATTGATCAAGGCTTGAAACCTAGGACCAGCAAGTTCTTTATGAAATGAAAACTTCCAAAAGAATAAATAAAATAAAAAAACTTTTATATCCACTTTCTCACTCAATCACCACCGTATCACCAAACGCTCAAGAAATGGGCTTGGTTGTCTTTCTTCTTATAATCAGCTGCTGTGTCCCAATTAATATACCTCACTCGCAACAAAAGTTTTTCTAAATACTCAAAAATTTGTCTTTTTTTTTTTTTTTTTTTTTAATTTTTTTTTAAAAATTTTTTTTTTTTTTTTTTTTTTTTTTTGTTTTGTCTGATTAGTAGTATCAATCTCAAATCATATCAAACTTTTTCCTTGATTATTAGTAACTCAAGTTTATCTTTTATCAATACGCTCTTGCTGTGCAACGCTTTTCTTTCAGAGTTGTTTTGTTCATTTTTTTTTCTATCCAAAGACGTCTATATCAAAAAAATAGAGAGAGAGAGAGAGAGAGAGAGCACCCACTAATTAACTTGTATCTGCATCCCTAGATATTAATCCAGTAAGCTTACCGACTCTTTCACTCACTCTCAATCTCTCTCTCTTTACGCATTTCGTTCATATTGTTGACCTTTTTAATTTTTTTTTTTTTTTTTTTTTTTCAAAAAATTAAATAAATAAATAAGAATGTATTCAATTTCTTGGATTATATCATTCTTATTTTTCTCATTATTTTCATTATCAAATGTTTCTTTAGCCGCAACAACTTTTCCTTCATTGAGATCTCTTCAACCTCGTCAAGGTATGGGTGGTGGTATGGGTGGTATAGGAAAAAAAGGTGGTGGAAGTACTGGTGGTGATGATACGAGTGGAAAGGGAGCTATGGGTGCGATAAAAAAAGGTGGAGGTGGACTTGGTGGTGGTGGTGGTGGTGCAACAGGTGAAACACCGGGTGGAGGATGCGGAAAGTATGTGATTGTGAGGTATGTAACATGAGTCTAACTCCCCCTACAACTTTTTTTTTTTTTTTTTTTTTTTTTTTCATTGATATTCACTTAAAAATATTGGTATTCCTTATCTCATCTTTAGCGCTCGAGGAACTGGAGAGCAACAGAGGAATCCAACAGGTTATGCAGGTTACATCAAGGGTTTAATGAAACAAGTACCAGGTGGATCCAATTATGAAGTCGTTTACCCAGCGTATGTTATCTTTAACTGGCCTTTTTTTTTTTTTTTTTTCTTCTTTGAAAGCTTTCAGTACATACATGTTCTCACTTACCAATTTTTCTAACAAATCTACATTTTATTTTATCTTTATCTAAAAGTACTGTCGATTACACGAACGGGCCAAGACAAGGTGCAACAAATGCAATGCAGTATATCACAAAGCAAAAGGGAAAGTGTCCAAAGCAGCAATTGGTACTCATCGGATACTCAGAAGGTGCTATGGTAGTCGTACAACTTTTAGCTAGGCAAGGTTTTCCAGCCGAATCAGTTTCTTCGATCGTCATGTACGGTAACCCATACTGGCAGGCTGGTAAACCTTGGAACGCAGGTACAGCGGTAAGTGAGACTAGAGATTATCAGATTTCAATTTTTCATAAACTAGATACTGAAGCTTTTAGCTGTTTCATGCTTTCAATAGAAAACCGGAAGGGGGGTCGCCGCAGCCACTGGAATCAAGTTACCTCCAGCCTTTGGACCCAAGACGATGGATATTTGTTTGACCGGTGACATGGTTTGTACGAGTGCAGGTGGAATGGCAGCTCATCTGAGATACCCAAAATCACAATATGAAACTGCTGCTATAGCTTTCTCGGCAAAATTCTTGACAGGTGGTGGTGGGGGCGGTGCCGGTGGCGGTGGCGGAGGTTCGGGCGAGGGTTCAAGTTCTGGTACTCCAGGTGGAGATACTGGAGGAAAAGGAAAATTGTCCGGCGGATTGGGTGGTTTAGGAGGAGGAGGGGCTGGTAAAATGCCAGGCGGGGGTGGAGCGCCAAAAATGGGAGGAGGCGGAATGGCAGGCTTGATGGGCGGAAAAGGTGCTCGTCGAGCGCGACGACATGACATGTAAATAGATGTATAAATTTGTACACAAAGAGCATCCCTGTGAAAATTGTCGAATAATCAGTATGTACCCATCTGGGCCATTACAACTTCAACTCAGGAAAAAAGTTAGAGCACACTGAAAAAATATCTGGTAACAAGACCCGAAGAAATGGAGGCCATACGCGACCTATCGTCTGTTTCTATCATGATTTTGGCAAGGAAATGGTATTACAATCATCGTAATATTCCGCATGTTGTCCTGAGAGAACTGTTGATACATCTGACATCTATCACAATCATCGTTGCTACGAGACTATCCAAATCGCATGTTCTCGTCCTCGCATCGAGATCAAATCTAACAAAGCAACTCTAAAGAGGAAGGAAAAAGCTCACTAGTGTACAATATGAGAATCAAAAAGATAGGCAAGACATAACTGGCTGGCACACAAAAACCCTTAAGCAGAGAGTTATTAAGAAAACTCAAAAGCAGACTCATCTACACTGTTCGTGCTTGTGTTGGTATCGATAGAGCATGATTGTGAATCCAACAGCCAATAGCTCGCTCAGTCCCGATACGCCATAGATCAAACGGATACTACCCCGTTGCACAGTCTGATCAAACAGAACCCCGAAGAGGAATGTGAAAGCAAAGCTACCAACAGCCGCAACTGAAGATAGGAAAACCATCTCAGAATTTGATCAACAGGCAAGCAGAAGGTAATGGGAACTAACAAAAAGAATGACTGACAATATGAGATGATACCATAATTCCGCCCAAAATCAGTCATGGGCCAAGTGGTGGCAACGATACTTGGCCTGTTCAACGGTGGTAAGGGAAATGTCAATGAAAAGAAGAAGAAAAAAACACCATGTGCCTCAGAAACACCCAAAAGTGATATATCACTTACGCCATAGTAAAGATTGTACCATAACAAATGCCTGTAGTGATACTTAATAGCCACAACTTTGCGCCGCCCAGCATGATCCAACAACAGACAGTGGCATAGAGCATAGGTGCAAAAGCCATGAAGCTCAACCTAATTCTACTAGCCTGTGGTGAATCTCGACAGAGTTTATCGGAGAGCCATCCTGAACCGAGCCGCGTGAGTGTGTTCGCGAGACTCATGAGCTGGACATGGCGTGCTTTGAGAGCGACGGGGGCAGTGGATATGAATGAATCAGCTACAGCTCCGATCGAAGATACCGTCATCTCCGCTGGTCCTGCTGTCAAAAGCACAACCAAGCCTAAGCACCAGACTGATGGCTGAGTCAAGAAACGAGCAACTGAGTTGGCTTGAACAACGTCATGACTCATAGTCTCGCATGTAGTTGACTGCTCCCTAGCGTCAACAGTCTTTGGGTGAGACCGTGTGGGTTGGCTAATCAGAGGCTCACGTTCGGAGTCGTGAGAGGGGGTGAGGATGGTCGATCGAGCAGGCTCAGGAAGGCCAATCCAACCGCAGAGATTTACAACCAACGTCACCCCGGCGAGCATATGCAAGTATCCAAAGACATCGAACTGATCATCGTGGCCAAATAGACGAGTACCGATAAAAGTGAAGAGAAGAGGACTCAGACCAAAAAGGGATGCTGGTCCGGCAATCGAGAGTCCGGGATGGCTGATGCCAAAGACCTGAGTGGCTCCAGTGATGGCAGCAAAGTAACTGAGATCCAAAAGACAGGAAGATTAGCGAGAGGCCAAACCGATTTGTATGTAGTTCGAAAGACTGACGATCCTCCAGTAGCGCTACCACACACCGAGTAGGCCAGAGTGACGGCTATCCAGATGTGGAAAGGAGCCGTAGGTGTAGATGGTTCCGAAGCAGATAACAAGATCGATAAAGCCATATAACCCAAGAAGAATGACAAGCCTGCGGCCAAAGAGACGCTATAGACCGATAATGAAAGCCATTAGAGACTGCCAACTGGTTTTTTGGTCTTAATATAAACGTACAGCGCCGAACCTCGTCGATCTGCTAGCGCACCCCAAAGTGCAGCACAGACGTATTGGCATAGGATCGCGATAGAGGCCGTGGCTGCAACCTGAAGGTCAAGTGATGAGGTTAGAATCTAAAAAGTGGTTGCAAAAGATATTTAACGCAGACATACCTGCTTGACCGAGAAGTGTAGTAAAGACTGAAGGGCAGGCGAGAAGACAGGATACGTGAACACCGAGCCCGCCGTCAATCTTCAGAAGCAAAACGACCCGAGCATAAAACACGATAGGAAGGCGTCAATGGGTTTAGCTCGGTCGAAAAAATGCGTTCTGAATCCTGAAGAGGTACCAACGCATTGGCCATTGCGCATGATGCCGTGGCTAGGTTGGTGCCCGAAATCCTTGTCATCTTTTTTCGTTGGGTGTTGGAATTGAAAAGTAGAGTGACCATTCGAAATGACACCAGTCGGTACCAATTAAGTGTCGCTCACAGTACAAACACCAGTGCGGGGCTTGCATGTCACACGCACTGTCGCTTGTCATGAACACATTATTGTACAATGACAATTACTTACATTTTTTTTTTTTTTTATATTCATTGCTTTAAGTGCACTTAGGAGCCTTAAGGGCTATCATGCACTAAATCTATCGAGTACCAGTAAAAACCCATGGCTGTTTGGGAAAAGGTAAACTCGTGGCTGTTTTTAGATTCCGTGCTACATGTGTCTTGCCAGAATTTAACTAGGAAGGAGAGGGGTGCATGTACAGATTAAGAAGGGCGGTGAAGTAGGGGGTCAACATTTTAAGAAAAGTCTGAGAAAGTGATTCAATCTGGAGGCTTCAGGCCTTCAGGTGGTTCTTCATGGTTCATTTCCGCCCACTCCCAGCGGTTTTTTAATTGCCAGGATTCGCTAACAAAGTTAGCGATGGTGGGGAAGGCTTCGGGGTTGTGGAGGATTGATTTGTCGAATGGTATTTCAAGCTCCATTATGGCTGTTTTCACTGCCAAGATATTTGTATCGGATGGGCCTATCCGATGTTCTATCACCCCGAGATATGCGATGCAGTGTCAGTAGGATTAGGTGCGATGGAATTACACTGCAATATGGTGTCAGAGCATTAGATACCGATAGTAATTCCAT
>MU167225.1:600822-616447 GCA_015951145.1 Cronartium quercuum f. sp. fusiforme G11
TTTTTTTTTTTTTTTTTTTTTTTTTTTTTTTTTTTTTCTTTTCTTTTCTTTTCTTTTCTTTTCTTTTCTTTTCTTTTTTTTTCTTTTCTTTTCTTTTTTTTTTGTTTGGTTCTAGCCCGGTGCTTTGGATCCAAACTCAAGACCAACTCTTCTCGGCGGAGAAATTCAATGTTCAACGTCTGATCGAATTCGGCCCGTCGCCGACTTTGACCGGCATGGCTACCCGTACTCTGAAGCTCAAGTTCGAAAAACAAGACCTCGCACGCAACATGAGCCGTGAGATCTACTGTATCTCGAAACATGTCAAAGACATCTACTACCAGTTCGAGGACGAAGTTGAAGCTGTCGAACCTACAGCCAGCGCAACCTCCCCTCCGTCGAACGCACCTGCTCCCGTCGCCGCCCCTGTCGCTGTGGCGGCTCCAGTCGCTAGCGCTGGCCCAGCTGTTGCGGTCGCCGACGAGCCTTTGAAAGCGGTCGAAACCCTGAGAGCTTTGGTTGCACAGGGATTGAAGAAGTCGCTGGCTGACATACCACTCTCTAAGGCGATCAAGGACCTCGTGGGTGGCAAGTCCACTTTACAGAATGAGCTACTCGGAAGTGCACGTAAGTCCTTCTTTCCGTATTTTTAAATCCTTTTATATGCAGCTTTGGATCATACTAACTCGATAATTTCCTCTTGCAGAGGCTGAGTTCGGCTCGGCGCCTGACAAAGCTGAAGAAATGCCGCTTGACGAGCTCGGAGCTGCTCTCAACCTGAACTACAGCGGTACACTCGGCAAGCACATGCTGGGCTTGGTCTCGCGACTTATCGGAGGCAAGATGCCAGGTGGATTCGGTATGTCCGGCGTCAAGTCTCACCTTTCAAAGGCTTGGGGACTCGGTCCAGGCCGAATTGATGGCGTCCTGCTCACCGCCGTGACGATGGAGCCGCCCAAACGACTAGGCTCGGAAGCTGAGGCGAAGGCTTATTTGGATACCGTCGTTCAGGTTTATGGCCAGAACGCTGGGCTCACTCTCAGCCAGGGTGGAGCAGCTGCTGCTGCTGGTGGTGGCGGGGGTGGAGGTGGCGCAATGATCAACTCCGAGGAATTTGAGAAATTCCAATTACGTCAAGATCTTTTTGTCTCCCAGCAACTCGAGGTACTCTTGCGATATCTCAAGAAAGATTCCCGGGACGGATTTCGGCTGCACGATCTCAAACATATCGAGTACCTCAAGCTCCAGGATCAGCTCGATGCGATTCACAAGGAACATGGCGAGTCCTATATTCAAGGTATTCAACCCGTTTTTGATCCTCTCAAAGCTCGTCACTTCGACTCGGCGTGGAACTGGGTCCGACAGACGGCGTTAGAAATGTTCTTCGACATGTTAGTTTTTCCTCTCGTTTCTTCTTTTGAAATAATCACCAGTCTAAACTTTTTCATCCCTTCATTTACAGTATATATGGGCGTCTCAAGACTGTCGATCGCGATATAACGGCTAAGGTTACAAAGTTTTCGTGCATCATCATATCTTCGAAACCATCACTGATATGTTGTGTTTCTATCAGTGTCTAGTCATCATGAATCGTGCCAATCCAGCTTTATTGGACTACATGCAGTACTACCTCGACAACACCGACGCGTTGAAAGGCGAAAGCTACCGACTTGCGAAGGAGTTTGGTCAAATGCTTCTCACCAACTGTCGGGAGGCTGTCGGAACAGCGCCGCTCTATCGCGATGGTAAGTGTTTTTTATCTTTTATATTTATTGTACCAACTGTCGGTCTGATTGTGAATTCTGTTCTTTTCCCAGTCACTTTCCCTACCGCGCCTAAAACGACGGTAACTCCACAGGGTGACATTCAATATGAGGAAGTCAACCGAGTCGGGGTCTCTCGCCTTGAACGCTACGTCGCAGAGATGGCTGCAGGCTCAACGTAAGTTTCTTCGCGCTCATTCCGCAAATCGGTAACTGATCTCCCTACCTTTCTTGTTATCTCCATTTGCTCCAGAATTACGGCGGAAATGAATGTGAGCTCCATTATTGGACTACTAACAAACCACAACGGACGCTGACATGGATTGTTTTTTCAGCTCGACAAGGTCCAAGAGTCAATTCAGAACTTGTACAAGCTAGTGAAGTCACAGCCCACGATTGCCAAGTCACAGATGGCTGCAATCCGATCGCTCTATGGTGAAGTCGTCAAGGGACTTTCGCCCAATGAGCGTAACCGGGCTGGGTCTGGAGGACCAAGAAGTCGAAGACCTTCGAGTCAGTTCTTGAGACCCGTCCAGGTCGAGCCTACGGCGCTGTCAGGTGATAAGACTCCTCTCTTGCACCTGAAGCGCAAAGTGGGCAACAAATGGGTGTATAGCAGCAAGTTGACAACCGTACGTTCAAATCACACATCTGGATTAAACTCGCCCTTTTTTTGAACTTGTGATTATCCTGACTGACTTCCTTGGTCCGTCACAGCTCTACCTCGATGTCCTGACTGAGATCGCGTCAGCTGGAACAACCTTCGAACACAAGAATGCGTTGCTCACCGGTGTTGGGAAGGGAAGTATTGGAGTTGAGATCCTTAAAGGTCTTTTGAGCGGTGGTGCTCAAGTCATCATCACTACTTCACGATACTCACGAGCTACGGTGGAGTACTACCAAGCCATCTATCAAGAGGTGGGCTCACGCGGAAGTCGGTTGACTGTGGTACCATTTAATCAAGGTTCCAAACAGGACGTTCAAGGTATGTCTTGTTCTCTTTTCTAGCTATCTCTATTCAACATTCACTAACACAAACAACTGCCTCCACAGCTTTGGTTGACTACATCTACTCCACCGACAAAGACAAAGGCCTTGCGATGGATCTCGACTACATCTTACCCTTTGCTGCCTTGCCCGAGAATGGTCGCGAGATTGATGGATTGGACGACCGGTCCGAACTCGCACACCGAGTCATGTTGACGAACCTGTTGAGGCTGATGGGCGAGGTGAAGAAGAAAAAGCATGCGTTGAAGCTCGTAACCCGACCCACTCAGGTCGTCCTGCCGCTCTCGCCCAATCACGGCTTATTCGGTTCCGACGGGTTGTACTCAGAGTCCAAGCTTTCGCTCGAAACGTTATTCAATCGATGGTCTTCGGAATCTTGGGGCGAATACCTCTGTCTGGCCGGTGCAGTCATTGGATGGACCCGGTAAGTTCGGTGCTTAAGCATCAGATCTCGATGCATGCCTTACTGATTTTCTCTCTGTTTTATAGTGGGACAGGTCTTATGTCGGCCACCAACATGATGGCTGAAGGAGTTGAGAGTCACGGTGTCCGTACCTTCTCCGCCAAGGAGATGGCATTCAACATCCTCGGTTTGATGCACCCACTTCTCTTCGACGTCGCTCAAGTGGAGCCCGTCTGGGCTGACCTGAACGGAGGTATGGACAAGCTCCATGACCTGGCTGAAATTACCACGAAGATCCGTAACGAGCTCAACAACATGGCGAACGTGCGTAAGAAGGTCACTGTCGACAACACGATGGACTTTAAGGTCGTGAACGGAGTCGAAGCCGAAGCCATCCACCATCCCGTCCACATCACACCTCGAGCTAACTTTACCCTGCCCATCCCCAAACTTCGACCTAGCTTTGAGGATGACGAGAAGTTGAAGCTTCTGCGTGGTATGCTCGATCTGGAGAAGGTTGTTGTTATCGCTGGTTACGCCGAAGTCGGTCCTTTCGGAAGTTCTCGGACTAGGTGGCAGATGGAGGCCAAGGGCGAGTTCAGCATCGAAGGCCTTCTCGAACTCGCTACCATTACCGGCTTGATCAAATTTGTCGATGGTAAGCTGAAGAGCGGCAAGCAGTACGTCGGATGGGTCGACGCGAAGACCGAGGAACCGGTCGATGACTCCCAAGTCAAAGCCAAATATGAAGGTCAAATCTTGGCTCACACCGGCGTACGATTCATCGAGCCCGAGCTCTTCCGAGGGTACGATCCCAAGCGCAAGGGTTATACACAAGAAGTCGAACTCAACCACGACCTGGAATCGATCGAAACCTCTCCTGCCGATGCCGACAAGTTTAAGAACCAACACGGTGACAAGGTAGATGTGTGGGTCGACGGCGACAAGTGTTTCATTCGCTTTAAGAAGGGAGCCAAGATCATGATTCCGAAGGCTGTCCGGTTCGATCGATTAGTCGCTGGTCAAATCCCTACCGGGTGGGATGCACGAGTCTTCGGTATTCCGGACGACATCATCACTCAAGTCGATCGAACATCTCTCTGGGCCCTCGTGTGCACAGCCGAGGCACTAAGTGAGCTTTCCTCTGCCCAATTTCTCGCTCTTCTTTCTTGCCTTGCTGACGTGTTCTCTTCTGGGAACTTGTAGTGATGGCCGGAATCACCGATCCGTACGAGCTGTACAAGCACGTTCACCCAAGCGAGGTGGGCACGTCGCTCGGGTCAGGTATGGGTGGAATGAGTAGCTTGTCGAAGATGTTCAGGGACCGTCGAGAGGAGAAGGACGTTCAGAAAGACATCCTCCAGGAGACTTTCATCAACACAGTCGCCGGATGGGTCAACCTTTTACTGCGTAAGTGATGGCTTGAATTTCCTTGAATTTCTTTGTTGTTGCTTCTCATCCATTTGTGATCCAGTCTCTTCGAGCGGTCCAATCAAGATTCCGGTCGGAGCTTGTGCTACCGGTTTACAGTCAGTCGAGATTGCCTGCGATACCCTTTTGTCTGGTAAAGCCAAGGTGATGATCGCTGGTGGCTTTGACGACTTCGATGAAGAAGGCAGTCTAGAGTTCGCCAACATGCAGGCTACCAGCAACACACAGACTGAACTGGCAGCCGGACGTGAGCCAAATGAGATGTCCCGCCCTACTACCAGCACTCGGGCTGGATTCATGGAGTCCCAAGGTTGTGGTGTCCAAGTACTCATGTCTGCGAAGACGGCAATCGAGTTGGGTGCCAGTATTTACGGGATCGTTGCTTACACGGCGACGGCTACCGACAAGGCTGGTCGCAGTATTCCTGCGTAAGTCTTTACTTCTCACATTTTTTCTTACCATGACTTGACACTCAAGCACTCCTGCAGTCCTGGTCGCGGTGTGCTCTCAACCGCTCGCCAAGCTTCAGCCAAGGTCCCTGCACCCATCCTCGACCTTTCCTACCGCAAACGCCAACTCGCCTTCCGCCGGAAACAGATCTCTGAATGGCTTGAGAATGAGATCGAATTGTTCAAGAGCGTGGTGTCGAGCATGGAGGAGAGTGGATCACCATTAAGTTCAGAGGAAGTTACCGAGCGATATGCTTCGATTGAGCGCGAAGCTAAGCGCCAAGAGAAAGAAGCGCAAGCGACTTTTGGGATGTTATCCGGAGATGACCCAACCGTGGCTCCTCTCAAACGAGCGCTCGCTGTTTGGGGTCTGTCGGTTGATGATATCGGTGTGGCATCGGTGAGTGATTGATGAGTATCCGGACAGCAAATGCTGGTTTTTCCTTATGAAGTACTGACCCGATGTGTTTCTTATTCTCCTACAGTTCCACGGCACCAGCACGAAGGCTAATGACAAGAACGAGAGTGCGGTCTACAACAAGCAGTTTCAACACCTCGGTCGCTCTCGAGGTAATGCTGTGCCGGTTGTGGCTCAAAAGTGGCTCACTGGGCATCCAAAAGGTGGTGCCGCTGCCTGGATGATGTGCGGTGTGACTCAAGCCATCCAAGACGGTATCATTCCTGGTAATCGTAACGCCGACAACATCGGTCCTGAACTTCAAGAATTCGAGTTTTTGCTTTACCCATCCAAGTCGATTCAAACTGACGGTATCAAGGCTGGACTTCTTACGTCCTTTGGATTCGGTCAGGTTGGCGGACAGATCTTGGTTGTCCACCCAGACTATCTGTTGGCTACACTAGAGTCTGCCGATTATCAAGCTTACAAATCGAAACGCTCAGTTCGAGAGCGTGCGGTAAGCGGTTTTTTTTTTATTTCTTGGTATCTGTTTTTGTCTGACTTTACCTTTTTCTGCTGCAGAGCTACCGCAAGTTCAATGATTTTCTCACAAAGAGATCACTGGTTGTATTGAAGGAAGCGCCACCTTACACTCCAGAGCTCGAAGGCCCGGTCCTCCTCAATCCCCTCGCGCGTGCATCGAAGGACGCTACTGGCTCGTATTCGTACCCGAAGAAGCCAGAACATCTTCCAAGTAAAGTTTCTGTTGCTGCCAAGACGGCTTCGATGGCTGCCAGCCTCGTGAAGAAACACGAAAGCGAGTCAGGTGTGTACGGGGTTGGCACTGATGTGGAGATGATCTCAGCGGTTCCCAACTCGGAGGTTTTCCTTGAAAGGAACTTTTCGGCTAACGAACTAGCCTACTGCCGTGCGGCACCTGACTTCCAAGCGTCATTGGCCGGTAAATGGACGGCTAAGGAAGCCGTTTTCAAGGCTTTGAAGACCGACAGCAAAGGTGGGGGTGCTGCAATGAAGGATATTGAAATCGTTTCGACTCCTAGCGGACCGCAAGTTCATTTGCACGGTGAGGCCAAGAACATCGCTGATTCCAAAGCTATCACCAGCTTTGAGCTCTCGATCACTGTAAGTGTCATATCCTTATATCATATTTCCAGTTTTGTTTCTAAACTGATCAAGTCTGTTTTCTCGAACTTTCTTTAGCACTCGGACGATGTAGCCATGTCCTTTGTCGTGGCCCGTGCATGATGCATCTTGTCCTTCCTCTGCCTTGTGTGTAGTAGTTGAAGTTTATGTTTTACTCCATGATTATCGATTCAGTGAGACTTTTTGTACGGAAATGACCTATTTACCAAGGATGTTATCATACTTTACCTAAACTGTGACCTTTACGAGCCGCTTCAATAAAGTTTACTTGAGTGACTTGAAAGTTGTGCGGTTGTTTTTTGGGCTGAAATCTGCTTGACTAAATTAGAAAAGTGAAAAAGTTCTTTGCTCATTTCGGAGAATTCTAAAACGTGTCTTCAGGCTGGCTTATGAGTTGTGCCGCAATTTCCGCGATGAAAATATTTGCTAAGAAAATAAACGAAAATAGGTCGTACAAGTAGTCCTGAACATACCTTATGAGATAGATGATTCACTTAAGCTGATAAATATTGAGTTTTCAAGTTTCCTTGGAACCTGATTCCTGAACATGTTGAAATTATCATCAAGATATTCTACACCATAGCTCTACAGAGTGGATCAAGTTGTCATGGTCAGCCATTTATAATGGTGAATTTGCAAGACAAATTGCAAGTATGTTGATTTTTGGGTTGTTCAGGGCAAGTGTACATAAGTGAGTTTGACCTGGCGTGGGGTGCGGTAGTAAATGATGATATGCGCGCGCTGGTTACTGCGGCGGTACTCCCTAATTTGTACGTATCCCACCAGTTTATGTTCTGCTCGTCCGCCCATTGACTTGTGTATCACCTCACTATCTGAACCTGAATCTTTCTCCAAGACGATTGCTTAGACCATTGAAGGAGCTCTGGAATATATATCGTAAGCAGACGATTGTACGATGGTCCTCCTATAAAGGTTGATTTGAATACCTTTCAGAGGTCTTTGATAAAGTGTGGGTGTCAGATTCTATGTATCTCCAACCATGTCCATAGCCTTTTACTCACCACTGCTTCGCCTTCAGTCAAAGTGAAATTATATATATGTATATATAAAGTTGGTAATTGGTTAGATCTAGCACTGCCAACAAAGACATTTAGGACAAGGCTGTCCTAGATTTCCTCAGACAGGCTTTGTCCTAGGACTTCTAGAACAACCATGTCCTAGTAGTTTCTGCTGGCAGTGTAGCAATTGCCTTTGTTCTCCTGCTTGAGTTGCTTTTATTTTGATTTTTTTTTTTAGTATACTGTACATAATACAGTCAGTCCCGACTTTTGTCGAACTTTCATCTTGAGAGTTCGGTGCGCTTTTTTAGGTTCCAACAATCAACTTGAGGTCATAGTTCTCTCCCTACCAGCTTTTTCTTCATCCATCGACCCATCCTAGGCAGAATCTCCACACGTTTATTTGTAGGCAAGAAAATATGGCAACAGGGCTGCAAAAGTTTGAATCTAATCCACCAATATGGGATGATGAAGATGATTCGGAGGAGCAAAAGCAAACGGATGACGACACTAAACCGACCCGGGTCCGATCCTCGATCCCATTCACTTCCTTCGATAACACGATACAGAATGTCTCGGCCATCAGCTTCGTCCTCGGATGCTTTTTCACATTTAACCTCTTGATGCTGGTGTGCGGTAGCGGGAAGTATTCAAAATTGAATGTTCACCTCCTCCTCCTGACGATCTTCCATCTGCTCGAGTTCATGGTTACGGCTATCTGGAATCCTTCCCGAGTCACGATCGATGGTGAGTCTGAGAAAATACACTTGCCTTATCTGGTGAGCTGCTTTGCTGACGTAACTGTTTAGCTTTTCTGTTGAACAATGGTGCCAGCTACTATTATGCCCAGATATTCACTATATTCGAGTTCCTGCTCACTCAACATTTCTATCCACCGAGCCGCTCGCACATCATCGATCTCATCGCCCTTTTCGTTCTCCTCCTTGGTCAATTCATTCGTACACTCTCTATGGTCACCGCCGCCCAATCTTTTAGCCATAAAGTTTCAACTCATAAAAGGCGTCGACCCGATCACTTACTTGTTACCACCGGCGTGTATCAATTCCTTCGCCATCCGTCCTACTTTGGATTCTTTTGGTGGTCGATCGGCCTTCAATGTTATCTTCGAACGTACATTAGCCTTGTGATCTTTTCATTTGTCCTTTGGCGTTTTTTTAGCCATCGTATTCAGGGTGTGTATCATTTTACATTTTTCTTTCTTATCATGTACTCTCTCTGGTTTTATTGTGACAGATGTTGAACTGTTGTTTGATTGGTTTTGGTGTTGTGTAGAAGAAGAATTGCATCTTATCAAATTCTTTGGAAAAGCTTACATTGACTATAAGTCTCGTACTAGAGTATACATCCCCTTCATCAGATGATTACACACAAGGGACGTTTTCTTTTTTTTTTTCTTTTTTTTTTTTTTCTCTTGATTGATTGATTGATTGATTGTGGGCTTGTATGTCCTCCTTTGGTGTTGTTGCTATAATATATATTGAGTTAAAATCTTTACAAAAATAGGGCTAAAAGGAATGTCATTGAATTTTCAAAAGATTATTATTATATATAATATACAATAGATGTACTAATAAAAGTTTTCAGAGATGAGAGCTTGAATGGATTTACCACTTTTAGGGAAATGTATAACTTTTCAAGACTTGAAGTATAAAAAGCTAGGGTTAAGGATTTATCAATGGCAGTCGGAAGGAGTGGGCTGTTGGGATATATATATATATATATATGCGCTAAGAAATGTAAAAGATATTCTCAGTCTTTTTATCACTTTCTGTGCTTTGTTAATTTTTTTTTTTTTACATACCCCCCCCCCCCCCCCCAATCCACAGGGATCTGAATTCACATACATCTTCCACCCAGACAGAAGGAAACCTAGACAAAGAACAGGTGTTGTGGGTATAAGGTTATCTAAATTTGAATTTATACAGTCCACCCAAGATTTTTACTGCTTTCGTGAACACTGGTTTTCAAGACTTTCTCTCTCTCTGTGTGTGTGTGTGTGTGTGTGTGATGATGTTTGACTTTAAAAGGGTTCAAATCAAAACCTCTTAAAACTAGGAGAGCTTTACCTTCTTTCCAGTTCCGAAAATTCTAAATTTCTCTTAAAAGACGTCCTAATTTATAAGATACATAAGTAAAGCAGTCTTTGTATAGGAGAAAAAATAAAAATAAATAAAAATAAAAAATACAAAAATAAAAAATAAAAAATACAAAAAAAAATAAAAAAATAAAAAATACAAAAATAAATAAAAAATAAATAAAAAAATAAAATAAAATAAAAAAAAATAAAAAAAAAATAAAAAACTTTTTTCGGGTTGTGAAATTTGACCGAAAGCCCCCTAATTAAAACTTGCTCTTGTTTGCTCTGTTTCATATAACCACAATTGTATTGATTATTTGTGAAAGAGTTGAAAGCTATTTCTGAACTACACCCATGAGTCGGGAGTGCTAGATATACTCTAACCATCACCTCATTGCCTTGTACCTTTCAGATATCATTATGGATGTAGTGAACTCATGAAAGCTGTCGAAGACTATAGACCGAGGTAAGCTTCAAATACACAACTTGATGGCAGTTTACGGCCAGCAGTAACAAAGATCAGGTCCAAGAAATACTTGCAAGAAGCGACAGTATGACTAAGTCCTCTAAATGTTATGTGGTAGGGGAATCGAGTGCTGCGTGATGATCCAAAGCATAAGATTGGGATATGGAAAGTATGCATGAGTTGCTGGTGGACAAAGTCTTAGATGCGAAAGATAATGTACATTTCATATATGATGGTGATACGAACTACAAAACTGAGGCATAAGAGGGATAAAGGTCAACTGGAGGAGGAGGCTTGATGGGCATCAGATCAAGGGGAGCAATGTGAAAGACTGGCACCACAAGCCTGTGCGATCAAGACATAGAGAAGTATGACAGTGACCAATCCACTTAAGGCTATCATTCGAGTGTTCTTCCACCACATCTTGCGTCTCAAAGCTTGACTACGTTTCCTGAACGCATTTGATTGAGCGCTTAGGTTGTCGGTCTTGTCGAGCAAGAGTTCAATCCTTTCACCTCTACTCAAGATCTCACCCACATTCTGAACCATAATGTCTTTGACGTTCGATAACTCGGAGCGAGCGATATGAATCTGATCATTATTGGCCGAGTTCGAAGCAATAGGTTGGTCAGGGTCTTCAGCGTGGTGATTAAAGGCTATCATCAAGTTTGATAAAGTGCCTGAAAAGCTCATCATCCCATACGGTGAAGCGGTGGTGATCTCGGGTCGAGAAAAGGTAGTAGTAAACTTGTTGAAAGTGCATTTTAAAAGAGAGAAGTCGGAAGGATCGGACGAGGGATCAGTGAATGCCTATCACGTAAGATCGGACAGGTTGACTAACTTTACGTTGGAGCTCGGTGAGAAATGTGAAAGGTATTTTTCGTCCAAGAGATTCCTCAGACATACACATGAAGACTACATCATCCTTCTTGATGTAATGGCTGATTAAATGTAGAGAATTGTCTCAGTGTTGAATTCCGAACCGTCAAACACAGAAATGTTGTGACGAACAAGAGGTAGTTCTCGGCAGCATAAGTTAGTCGAGAGTCATTGGGCGGTATCTTGGAAAGGATGGTAGAAGTAGCTGTAGAAGATAGATGGAAGGGATGGGTAAGACGAAAAGCATGATTTTAACATGAATGGATGGACAGGTGACTGGCCAAAGTGATTATCACCGGGAACCGAAGGAGTTGTAGGACAGACCTTTAGAAAACTTCTTATTGGTTTCGGTTGAGTTCTCAGCCAATATCCTGGTACCGAAAGCGACGCAAGCATATAAAATTGACATTGTGTGCGATGTTGGGTTGATGAAGTCGATGGATATGAAAGAAGGAGTGAGGGTGTTGGAAGTCGGGTTTAACTCGCACACTACAGATCCGAGCACTTCAAGCCCGGTACTGTGACCGTCACGTGTATTGTACAGGGCTCAGTACTTTGAAGGTGTATTAAACCAATCACTTACATCAAGTTGAATCCAGTTTTATATATTTGCGAAAAGTTTTCTTGCTAAGAAGAACTCATTTTCAGGTTTACTAATGAAGCATTAAGAAACTGGTGGACCATGAAGCACCAAATCAACCCACACTATATGCAAAGGATAATGACTTCAGGAAATTCTATGGAGTACTGTAGTTTTTTTTTTTTAAAAAAAAAAAATCGGTCTTGGCGGAAGAGAGACACAAGTTTGAATTTATGATAAAGACTTTATTAATGGAAACAAAGAGTCAATATACTGATGAAGAATTTGAGTAATTCATGTTTGTAGTCAGAAAACATAGAGCAAGAATTTGGTTCCGATCCTGATCAAGAGCTGTACTAGGATCACTGCGTTGGGCCCGGATAAGCTTGACATGATTCTTGCAGATTGGTTGCAACAAATTTTTGAACAGAGTTATGATCAGGTGCCTTTCTTGTCCCTATGTTTTTGGCATGGCAGTTCCATAGGTTGCAGATTTCCCAAGTCATGTTGTGGCTTGTACATGTGCTTGTCGGTACCCCTCCCAAAAAAATGAAGTAGATGCACAAAAAAACCCTTATAAATGGGATGCTGTTGAAAAAGAAGATCATTATATCTTGTACTCAAAATTATCTCTATTTGGAGAATACTTTTGAGATTATATTCCAGAGATTCCCAGGCATTCTTAATAATAGGATTCACAATTACTCCCAAACCTTCATTGGAGGGGGCGAAGCAGCAGGCTTAGGAGACCCAAGAAAGTAGGTATGATTTCATAATATTGTCTTTCACAAATGAATACATACTGTTCAGAGGGGGATTGATTAGAGCTGTTGCGATCTTGGATGTCACCAAATTGTCACAGCCGGTCAGCTTCACTTTAAATTTCATATGTACAGTTGGATTCATAAGCTGTTTTTTATTTTTTATTTTGTTTTAAAGTGCATGAGATTTAACATTTCGCACTTTGTACAACTGTCTTCTTCTGTAGTGAATATAGCTCTACAATCTCTATGTGAGTCTCTTCTCAGGTTTGGACTTCGTGTCTTCTTGAGGAGTAAAACGGTGGTGGAGAAAGGAAATAATAATATATACATTATAAATTGAGGCCATTCCATAGATCGAACTTAAATTTATTCATAGCATAGGAATATTTTAGTTGCCAGTGTATGTTTTGAGATGAGGAGAATCTCCCTGTTTTCTCGATGTAAGTAACCAGATGAGGAAAGACCCTCAGGTTAGCCAATAATCCTTTAGCAGAGTTCATATCCACTCGTATCTTCAACGCCCGAACCATCCTCCGGAATTCCTGTCGTTGCTCGGTTTATTTTTTGCAGTAAGCTAGGAAGCGTGTCGGAGTCTCGACCAAGCTGCACGTCTCGCATCGTGGGCTAGGTTCTGCTTGGGTTAGGTGGAGGAATTTTTTTAATGGGCAGTGTCCCGACCTGAGTTGAAAACTTGCTGCCGCCTGTCCTTTTTCCAGGGAGTCCAAGGCGTCAGCTATCTTTTTGTTCAATGTTGAGTAAGGTGAGACTGGAAACGCTCTCCTTTTCGGCAATGTCTCCTTTGTGTGTCTATCATAAAATGTTAAATACATACCAGCACCAGGAGATTTGAGTTGTATGAAGGCGGCTGAGTCAACAGCAAATGGGTTCGTCCGACTCAATATGCTGATATCAAAAGTGCCCTCTTGCATCATAGTATAGTTAAGTCAGATGACCATGTCCAATGTTGAGTCGGACACGCTCATCCGACTCAACTTTGTTGGTGGTGTACGTTGATGTCGATGGCTCAATTTTTAGGGGACCAATGACCAATCAAAGGTGTATATGACAAGTGTATGGTGTTGCAAATGATTGTTAGAGAAGGAAACAAGAATACTGTAAATTTGAGAAATGATGTCACCGGCTCTTCACTCATGGTCCGCGTGTGACCAGCCAATCTCAGTTTTTTTTTTTTAATTCTTATTTTAAGTGCATATCGGAGCCTATAGGGCTATCATACACTGAATCTTGCCGAGCACCTGTAAAAACCCATGGCTGTTTGGGAAAAGGTGTACTCGTTGGCTGTTTAAAGATTCCGTGCTACAAAAGAGGCCATAACATGGTTTTGGGGTTGCGTGGGAGCGGAATAGGCAGGGCGGTGAAGTTGAGGTGTACAAGGATTTCGAGATGGTGGTTAAACAGGAGCAGGAGTAGGAAAAAAAGGGATGTAGGGAGCGCTGGACTTTTCCTTGAAACAACAAGGTTAGTCAGGGGGATCTTTGTTGTCAGGGAAGCTTTCATGATTGATTTCTGCCCACTCCCACCGGCTCTTCAACCACCACGTGTCGCTGACATTTTCAGCGACGGCGGGAAAGGCCAGTGGGTCATGTAGGACTGTTTTATTGAAGGGGATGTCAAGTTCAAGGATTGAGGTCTTGAATTTTGATCGCTGGGTCGTGTGTAGTTGGCATATGAAGAGGAAGTGATCGACTGTCTCGGGACCTGCGTCACATGAGCACTCTGGGTTAGTTCTCAGTTATCTCGAGTGGAGGTATTGGAAAAGGGGGATGTGGCCGCAGCGTAGTTGGGCGATGGTTGCGACAGAGTGTTTATTCGGTAAGTTGTTCAGGCCTTTGAATATTTTGGAAGGTTGGGGGTCGTGGCACAGGCACTTGATGTCCTGTTGTGAGAACCGGGGGACTGATTTCACCCAGCTTTTGATTGCTGCCTTAAAGCCTGCAAGGGTGGGTTTGTCAGTGTGGTTTGGTGGCAGCTGCGTTGGCCAGCTTGTCTACTCTTTCGTTGCCTGGGATGCCCTTGTGACCTGGGCACCAGTGGATGGTGATTTTGGCATATGGGGCAGATCTGTGCATATAGTGGATAATTGTCAGTGCTGTTGTTTTGTCTATGAGTGAGTCAGAGTCTGTCCTGTTTGTGGACATCTCCTTGATGACCTCTTGGTTGTCCATGATGATTGTGATTCGACGGGTGAGTGATGAGATGGTGCGTTGGGCAAGACGAAGTGCCAGGATGAGTCCTGAGAATTCCGCTTCGTAGATTCCGTATTGATCAGATGAGCCTAGGACTTTGACATGTTGGTGGCCACTGTTTTCGCACCACGCGGCTGCGGCAACATTTTTGTCCTTGACTTTCGAGCCATCGCAGTAGAGGATTGCATGAGTTCTTGAGGGTTTCAGTTCTGAAGTGCCTTTGATGGCTAATTCTTTGGTGGGCTGGATTACGACTCCCAGGTTAGGGGTTTTGGGGAGTGGGGACGAATGATCGAGGGGGCTTTGGTCTAGGTAGTGTTTGAATTGTTCCGCTAGGTGACTTTGAAAGAAGGCGTGAAATGGGCTTTTGTGGCTCTGAGGGTTGGTTTGCCGTGCCTGGGCAAAGAATTGAAAGATGGGGTATGAGCGGGGTTTCGAGGCTACTCTTGCCATGAACTGGGTTATCTTCCCGGGTAACCTGGCAGTGAAGAGCCGGTGACAACGTTTGTCAAATCTATAGTACATTAATCAGCCACCCACTCATCCCAAACACTAGTTCATCCAGGAGAAGTTCCGTGTAACAGCCCAAATCAAACAGTATCAGAGTTGGATATATACCTGGGTAGTGTAGTGAACAGCTTGCTTTCTCTTTCCCTATCTTTGGAAAGAGAAAGTAAGTCACCCTCAGTTCTCTCATAAAGAAGTAGACACCTTGATTCTAAAACCCTTTCTTTTCTCAGTTTATCCCTGTTTCTATCTTGTCCCGAGATCACATATCCAGCTTACTCATAATCATCATTCTCTGCCTCTATTTTCATCCCATCTGACACGTACCAGGTAGACAAGCTTGTTAACTTTTCAATCTCTATTTTTCCCACCTAACTTTCTGTGTTTATCATGTATAGGTCAGAGAAACCATTGTAGGCTGGAGATTGATACACATGCTGTCAGCCCTGAGCACCAAAGTGCCATGTGCTAACAAGGGCAATTACAACTCATACTCAGTTTCAAGAGTATA
>MU167226.1:42003-53723 GCA_015951145.1 Cronartium quercuum f. sp. fusiforme G11
AAAAGACGCGCGCGCAAAAAAAAAAAAAAAATCATTTTATTTTGACTCGAAGAGAGTTAGTTTTTATAGTTGAAAAATCAACATCGAATCATTACCTAAAAAAACCGAGTCAGATCTTATACCGTGCCATTAAACAATACCTGTTCTCCAACATCTAAAGCCATCGTTTCAGACAAAGTGGGTGTATCTAATTTCCAGGCCAGCTTATCATCTTGTTCGTTTAAAAAATCAAGGCTAGATCTGCTTGGCTTGATATTTTGATCGGTTTTTACACAATTTGATGACGCAATCTTTCGAACACACTCGCCTGTCTCTCTTATCTCATCATCATGGCGGCCTGTCACGTTACTTTGTCGCACTCGGGAAACAAGTCGGGAAAGGAGTGGTACTCTGTGTTCTGGATCAGGTTTGGTTACATGATTTGTTGAGGGTATGACTTGATCGTTTTTGTAGTGAAATACTTTCCTCGCATGTACATTCAGAATTAACAAAGATCTGAAAGTTTATAGTTGATGAAAAAAAAAATCATTTAATATGTTTTATGGTTTTCACAAAGAGACAAGCTCGTTCACAAACGCACAGGTTACCGATTATAGAAAAAGGTCCATGCAGACCTAAGTAGGCGACTGTTTCCCAAGAATGACTACGAAAGAATGCGGTATCTGGAAAAGACAACTGGGGATTACAAAAAAAAAAAAAAAAAAAAAAACAAGAGCGTCAAGCCAACAAAAGCATTTGGTATCATTCAATCAGGCTAGTACGATAAAAAATAAAAAATTTACTAACCAGCCAAATGAGGATAGGGATGTGGACCGCGGTCCCCACGCAAGCTGTCAAAGTATGATTCCTGGCCATTTTCCGCGTCTCTTGCGCTATCTGACTCGGGTTCCCTAGTAGTAACTTTCCTCGGTGCGAACTAAATGGGGTAGCTTCAATTTCTGCCTCTAATTGTGATTGTTGGTAAAACCGACGTAGTTCAACAACCACTAGAGGCATATACAACTGGTAAAGTTTACACGGTCAAAATTCTCCTGATTGAGGATTAATCAAATAAGATTGAAGTCAAATTCACCGAACAAACAAGGCTCAAAAAGACAAGGTATGATTCCAGTCCGATTCGGGCGTAATGACAGGCTAATTGCTATAAGAATTGAGCATTTCTTCAAGTTCAGTTTCGGAAGTATATCGGTATAAAATGATTTTTACTGAATACATGTAGAAACAAAACTTGACTCAACAATATGTGGAACTACTCTCAACGCAGGCATTAAGATGATCCAAATATGAGCTTGGTTGTATGTCTTTGTGGTATAAGAAGGTGCTGCAAGCGAGAGCTCGGCCATAATGGGCTTGATTGTGTCCTTGATGTGTATGTACTCTGAATTTAATTTGACATAAGCCCAGAAAATCGGAGCTTGAAAAAAGAAAGAATTATACAGATCCAAGTCAGTTGATTTAGATTGAGGGCATAGTCCATACGTGTGCTTCCTGAAATAAATTCATAGCAAGAAAAAAAAAAAAAAAAAAAAAAAAAAAAAAAACAAACAAACATACGAATTGGCCATAAGCTCATGAGCACCAGTGAGATATTGATTATACAGCGGGAAGCTCTGGTAAGGGTACCCTTTGTGAGAGCTGCAAGTTGACAAGCACGCACCCAGAGAAAGACTGTGAAAAGTGTAAAAGAAATGTTGAGTTCAACCTGATTCTTTTTTTTTTTTTTTTGATTTTCTGTAAAAGGTTACGCCACTCACCCCTTCAAAACATAAAGGTTTTGGTTAGAATTAGCTGTAGAGAATGCTTGCCAAATGCGAATGATTGCTTACCATAACCACTCCAAGATGATGATGTATTTCACTCCGTTGAGGAAGAGCTCTCCAGTTTGATCGTGTTGGCCACGGCGAATTGTTTCCTTAAAAGCCAAATCGATGATCGCAACTGTTGAAAACTTCGAGCTAAAGGTCAGTAGAGTGGATAATTTTGACGGATATACCTATGCATAAGTAGCCTTGACTGACCCGTGCTATAAGCAATATAACTCATGGCACCTACACCCGAAACGTCCAATTGAAGCAGCCCAACTAGATAAAATTCATAAGAAACCGCGGAATGTTGAATTTGGTTCATGACTCAAGTAGCAAATGGTTGAGATAAGTGTAGGGATGTAGGAAGCTCACGAGAATTCCAGGTGAAGAAGCGAAAGTGTTTTGTATTTATCCGCACATAAAGTAAGTAGCAGGCTTGAAAGAACATTCTTCATTTCATCAAATATAATGTGAGTCAAATGATTGGCGAATTTCTAGAGTTGACCTCCATCATCTCAAGAAGAGTCTTCACCTTTAACGGATACTTACATTATGAATCCTAGCAAGGTCAATCGTGCAACCCATCGGGACCATGTCGGCAAAGGTGGAGACTTTGAGAAAGAAGACAAAGGGTAAGTGCCAGTTCCACACAGTTGGCCTTCAAGATTGGACCTCGAGATCAGTTTACCTACCTGTAGTTGATCGGATAAAAACTTGGCTGTGACTAGATATGGATTGGCTTCAGATGGTATATTTTTGACAAAACTAATTACGCGCTCTCTCAGATCGTTGGTTGACATGAGTGTTGGAACGATATGAGGCAAAACGAGTGGATGAATGAAGTCGAAGGAACTTTAGCTGTAAGGTGAGGAGGAGAGTTTGAGACATCACTCAAGAAGAAAAAATTCATCCTATGGTCAATCCAGATTGAGGCTGTAGCGTCCTCCAAACTGATCACGAAACCAGATTTCGAAAACGGAACAGTATCGGAACAGGTGGGAACTTGTTGCCCAAAAGGGCCTTTCTTGAGATTTCCATCCGGCTGCGATTGTTATTGGCCGTCTCTTCAACACTCAACTCTGCTCGGAAAGGCGACGCAGGCAGTGACCTGCACACCACCGTGACTTCTTGAAGTCCGCAGTAAGATGACTACGACGATCACGCCGATGCGTATCCTGTCCTGGCACCCACTCAGAACAAATTAGGCTCTGGAATGCGGATGATGCAATCGTATCTATGGCATCGAAGAGCGAACGGTATTCATGAAAGTATATAGAATCTTGTTTGCAAGACAGAAGCTCAAAATACAAGCGCATCGGAGGCCGTTCGGCTGCAAAACCCATACATCCGATCATTCGATGGGCAAGCAGTCTTCCCCAAATAATTTGGGGGATGATAACTTAATTATATACGCGCAAAAGACGTTTGGTTAACGTTCGTATCGAATGAGTTTTGGGTGCTTCAATGTGGTCCATACGAGTGCTACGACTCGTGAACCCACTTTGGGGTTTGCTGACTGCGTCCGAAGTTTGAACTTATCAAATTTATTCGGTTAAACGTCAATCTAGTCGAATAATTTGATAAATGCGCTTCAAGTTGAGCAATTTGGAAAATCTTGACCGCAGTTCGAACCACTGTTTTTGTGACGCGAAGCACCTCCTTTTTTTCTTTTTTTTTTCGTAATGTCCTTCTCAGCCTCGTCTAGGGAACTTGACTCCTACATCTGGTGGGTCGGACGTTACATAAATTTATCGACGAGAGTTCTGGTGGTGTTCGTTGAGTTGAAGGTGAGCAAGTATCGGGATATGGTCCAGATAGAGTCGATTGATGAGCCAGAAAACGAAGCGAAGGTTGGTCTAGAATTTCGGTGATCGAGCCTGAAGGTAAACCGTCGGTTGAAGGCAAGCCTTGGGCGATAGAATGTAGATGACCGAGGCATTACTTACTACAGTCACCTTTTGAAGGTCTCTCGTTTGGTTTTCGAGCAAAAACTGAGCGGTACCTGATTGACACGGTTCACTAATATAATTTTGGCTTAAAGGCTCTGTTGGTACCATCCAAGTCCATCTGAATCAGGCCATCCTATCTATCTACCTGTGGATGGCAGAACCCAGTCTAGGTCACTATCATTATGCAATCAGATCTAGAGTAATTTGTGGGCAGTTGGGGACAAGTCAGGTGGAAGGAGGGTTGCACAGTTTGAAGAATTGGAAGTGACTGGTGTTGTAAAGATTTAAAACAAAAGTTTAATTGTTGGTGTATGTAAAAGAACCATTTGACTTGAAATGACTGTTCATGAGATGTAAGCATGGAAAATCCAACAGAGTGAGAGCTGGAGCAATGGCACTGCTCTCTGTTCACTGTGGGTATCAAAACAAAAAAAAACAAAAAAAAAGCAATCCAAGCGAGGAATTTCTGAAAATCAGGTGAATGACCTCTCACTCTGTGAGAGGTAAAACTATGGCTCTGCCCTCTGAGCAGCAGTGATGTTGCCATAAGCATTGAGCATTTGCTTGATGAGTCTCTCAATTGCATTTTCTTGGAATTCAATTATTTGAACCAAGAAATTTTTGAAAGAGCAGCACACTGGGAATTATCACCAGTTTTGAAGGACTCAATCTTGAGTTGATCACTCTCCTTGCTTAAAGAATAATAATAATAATAATAATAATAATAATAAAAATGATAAAAAAAAGCCCAGAACAAGGAGTTCATTCAATTTCTTAAGTCATTGAATGAACCTGATGTGAATGGAAGGCCAAGTAACACTTGAACAGATCTCTTGATTATTTGCCATCAAACTTCAATTCCTTGTTATAGATTGCATGCCATTCAACTGAAAAAAAAAAAAATCCTTTGATCTAAATGAAATCAAAAGTAAACATTTGCATAACCTGTATTTGGAAAAGAGAGGCTGCAAAAAATTCCTTGTCATCACCCTCCCTGCCACATCAATCTCCAGAATTGTCACCCACACTGCCAAGATATTTGTATCGGATGGGCCTATCCGATATTCTATCACCCCAAGATATGCGATGCAGTGTCAGTAGGATTAGGTGCGATGGAATTACTATCGGTATCTAATGCTCTGACACCATATTGCAGTGTAATTCCATCGCACCTAATCCTACTGACACTGCATCGCATATCTCGGGGTGATAGAACATCGGATAGGCCCATCCGATACAAATATCTTGGCAGTGCCAGAATCATGTGTAAACAACACCATTACCAACACTCAAGGAATGACCTAGACAAAAAAGAAGGATATTACAAAAAAGTCTGTTCAGAATGAAAGCAAGATCAAACCAGGAAAAGTATCAGCCCCTGAGTACTTCAGAAGTACCATGGAGCTGCAAAGGTTAATATGAATATATTCTTACCACACCTCATAGCTCATTTTCAAGAGCTGTAACTAAGAAATCACTGTAGAACTGAATTAAAGTTGTATATCACAGCATGAGTACATGTAGAGTAACCTGCTGTAAACCATACACTGAAACTGTAATAACATACAAGAGGTTATGTACTAATAATAACAAAACATAGTCAACTTTTCCCTTGTAATGTGTGTATGCTAATAAAGGATAGCAGATAAGACTATAAAAGATGGATCTGACCTTCTCTACAGGAGGAGGAGGATCATCATGGTTAAAACTAACTTCAACCCTCTGAATAATTATAAAGATATTATAGACTTTCTATCTTCAGAGAAAATCTTAGTCACCATCTACTATAAGAGTAGCCTGTTAATTTCCTCACATTTTTAGGGGCTCACATCTTTCTTATTCATCAGTTGTCTTATTTTTGTTGGTTATCCCAGGTGCAAAGCTAGAACTTTTCCTCACTGCTTATTATCTAACTCTTGCTGAAGGGTTCTCAAGAGTTGAGATAATAAGTAGAGGATAAAAACTGAGGCTTGTTTGACCACTAGATAGTGCAAGGTAAGGATTTGCACTGGTCATCACTGGACTTTCCAGATATCTAGTTGAGTTCTAGATAAGTCCAGTGCCCATCTGGCTTGTGGGGAGTAGTCCTGGGCATTTGGGATAGTAAAGGAACCGACTTTCTCTTCTTGGCCTTTGTGCCCTTAATCATCATTGTCCATATTAGTGAGGTGTCTTGCTAGGTAGAAGCAAGGTGCTCACAAAGAACCCTTTTCCCCTCTTGGCCTCTGTGCCCATAGTCACCTTGTCATTTTTAGTGAGGAGTCTTGCCTGACAGAAGCAGGACTCTCACATCCTGGTCTAGTCAATTGTTTTCTGACCTCATGTTTCAACAAACACTTTGTCACTCCAAATTCAGCTAAAGCACATAAGGAACCCTCTGCATGATACCACCACAGCTAAATTTTGTAAATCCTCACTTAATGTATCGTATTCTCTACACCATGAAAAATAAACAGGCTCAAAAATTGGATTCCTCTGGACATGTCTTTGTCTTCCAAGTGTGAACACAAAAACAAAAGCAAACCTTCGAAAGCTGAGTCTATGAATTCACAATAAAAAAGGTTGATTGCACAAACATCACCCTAGCTCAGCAGATATCTGTGCTTGACAGGTATCATTAAAATGGCAGCAATGAAACAAAGATAGTGAGGCACTTCAAAAACTCTTTTCCTGGCTGTGTAATTGAACAATCTTTAGTATTGACATGGGTTAAGAATGAAGCCCTTCTCAGAGAGCTACAAATCAGGTGTAGGCCTTAATGTAAAAAGGAAGAACAATACCACAGATCCTCAAGTCACCAAGGCTTTGCATACTTGTGTCCAACAAGCAAACATTGCTGGTATGCCAATCACCAGAAATGTTATACAACAGAAAAAGAGACATTTTCCCTCTCTATTCAAAGTTTCTGAGTCCAGATGTTTCAAGTTGAGAAAGGGCTGGCTAACATCCTTCAAGGTAAAAAACAGGTTGAAACAACAAAAGATGCATGGTGAAGTGGCCTTGGCTTGTCCAGAGACTGTCCCTTCCAAATGAAAAAGGGTTCAAGAAATCATCGATCAGTATCATCCTCAAGATATATACAACATGGATGAGACTAAAAGGTTTTATGGGTGAGGAGATGACTACTGTAGGAGATATCTACTCAAGTTTATCTCTGTTTGCAAAATAAGTATGAGAGAGCTGTTGCCATTGACTTGGTCTGGAAGCTCAATCAACTTGATGCCACGGAGTGAGCCATTTTTTCTTGTGATGATGTTAGTGAAGAAACAATGGCAAACTGTTGTCAAAAATCTTGCATTACCTCTCCTTGTGAACCTAATGGATCAGTGAAAAATATAGAAACATTGATTGTGGGAAATCTTGATACAAAAGATGGAACTGATTATTGATCCTGTTGCTCAGCAAGACCTCAAAGAAGATATTCAAGAACTGGTCTTGTTAAAGATAGTTTATAAGAACGATATGCTGTTCAAATCCGGGCTCACAACTCCTGAAGGCAAACATGCAAGTGACTTTGAGACCTGGGTGCCGGGAGAAATTTTCCAATCAAATGTAATAGTGTGCAAGATGATGGCACTGCTACAGAGGACACTGAAGCTGAGTTACCTCCTCAGCCAGCCTACTCTGCTTTATTTCAATCAAGTAATGGACTACCTCAGACATGAAGATTCTGAGGAAACAAGAGCTTGTGGAAAAGCCCTTCATCAAGTGTTGCGGAGATTCAGTGCGGCACACTTAAAGACATGAATTCCACCATCCTTGTTGTCTATTTTTATTCCCAATTTGATTACATTCACTATGCCCTGTTCTTTTTTGTCTACGCACATACATGTCCTTGTAAAGCTCAACTAATGAAAAAAGAATCTTTGGCCTGAACATAGTGTTAATGGGCTCTTAGAGAGACTGCTTGCTGACAAAGCATACTCTGTTCTAACCCATACTTTCGGGTGCTCATAGAGAGGTATGGGTTATCTCAGAGGCATCGGTAATTTAGACCCGGTCATGATGGAAATTCCTGGTCTGTGATTATGACCTTCCATCGACACTGATCCAAGAGACACTAAACGGTTTGGGGAACTCATTTAGGGAACTTTAGATTGGACTGGCCCTTTTTGACCATCATACGGTGCCTCGGGGACTACTTTCGTGCTTGGCCTGGTCCAGCTCCAATAACTACATATTTTTGTGATTTAGATTCATTTCGAACAACTTCTTCCAAACATCAATGACCGACCTCATGTCCTCTGCCACATGTCTGTATTTTTCTTCTTCTTCTGCGTTTGTTGGATCTGAATAAATTGAGTGGCACACAGAAAAGCTGATGAACCGAAAAATAATAATAATAACAATAATCAACCATCATTGAGTCAATCCAGATTATCATCCAGCGACGAATTCCGATCCTTCAAATCGGTATCCGAATCGAAGAATCTCACGTTCATCGATGGCCAACTCTCTACAATCAATAGAAAACGATAGATATAACGAAGCAATAATAGATGAGAGTGAAGAATTAGAAGGGACACCAAGTCCTTTACAAGCTTTTTTCTTAACACATGGTACCAATGGTGCAATAAATGGTTCATCAATGGAAATTCCAGGTTCATCTGCTATGCGTCCCCGGACTTTTTCTCTATCTACTACTTCTATCACTGGTTCTTTACATTCAACTCTCGTTCCACCCCAACCTTCGCTACCTCAACCCACTTCATCTGAACTTACGCATCTACTTGGGATTAGAAATTCAGTTATTGAAGATCAAACTGAGGAAAAGTTTGGGATAATTGATTTGTTGAAGGAAATGAAACTTTTGAGTACTTATGCTATTCCGATCGTAGGTCAGTACAATATCACCAAAAAAGGAAAAAAAAATCATCTTTGGAGCTTTTTTATATATCACAATAAGTTTGACATATACTTTCTGTTCTTTTTATTAATTAGGAACTCATTTGCTAGAATATTCACTCTTAATCGTTAGCGTATTATCAGTAGGTCATTTAGGTACAACAGAACTTGCAGCCGCAAGTTTAGCCAATATAACAGCAAATTGTGCAGCTTTAAGTATAATCATAGGATTCGTTTCAGCGTTAGATACGCTATGTCCACAAGCTTATACTTCACCTAACCCAGAAAGAACATCATTATATGCTATTAGAACATCAATTTTACTCATTTTTTTATTCATTCCAGAATTTATCATTTTTTGGCATTCAAAACCAATTTTTTTGTTTTTAAAACAAGATCTGCAAGTTTCAATTGCTGCTTCAAATTATCTTAAAGTTTTATCTTTTGGTTTACCTGGTTATGCTCTATTTGAAGTAGCTAGAAGATGGTTACAAGCTCAGGGTTTAATGTTCCCTCCTACACTTGTAGTTTTATTCGTCGCTCCTCTTAATGCTATCCTAAGTTATTTCTTAGTTTGGGGTCCTGAACCTTATCGTTTAGGTTTCTTAGGTGCACCTGCTGCTACTGCTTTCTCATTTAACTTGATGGGTCTCCTCTGGTACTCTAAGAAGTTTTTATTCTTTTCATTCACAAAGAAAAAAAACATGCTAATTTTTTCTTTGGTTATTCCATTTCAGTCTTGCATACTGTATTTTCTTTGCTCCAAAAATTGCTTGGGGTGGTTTCACAAGTGAAAGTTTTAAAGAACTTGGTCCAAACTTCAAATTCGGTCTTGCCGGTTTTACTATGATAGCAAGTGAATGGTGGTGTTGGGAAATAGTTGGACTTTCAAGTTCTTTACTTGGTCCAAGTACACTTGCCGCTCAAAGTGTGATTAGTTGAGTTCCCTCTTGAAGATTATAACGATTCAGTCTTTTCTAAAAAAACTGATAAAGAAAATTCTTTTACTCTAAACATGATCATTTCGTTTACACAGCTACAATCTCTACACGTAAGTTCTTTCAGCCTATCCTCTTCTGACAACCAGTCGAATAAAAAAAACTAAACTGCTCTTATTTTTTCTTTCCACACCAATAAAAGTCGTTTACCAATTTCCTTACGCAACTTCTGCAGCAGCAGCAGTACGTTGTGGAAATCTGTTAGGGGCAGGTTTACCAAGAAGAGCTCAACTTGCTACTTATTCTGCTTTATCAGCTGGTTTTTGTGTAGGACTTTTTAATATGATTTTTATGATTCTCTTTAGGGAAAGATTGGGACAAGTATTTAGTTCTGCACCTGAAGTTATTACTATCGTCGCTGATGTCGTCAGTCCTTTTACAATTTTTTTTTTTTAAAAAAAAACTGTCTTGCCAAAATAAATCGGTAGGTCATGGGCTGATTTTTTTGGGTATGCGACTTTTTTTTTCCAAGTTACCACTTGTTGCGCTTTTCCAAGTACCTGATTGTACGTCCCTATCCTCTCTTCTTTTTTCGAAATCCACTAAAAAAAAAAAAAAAAAAAAACTCCGATATTGATTTGTTTGACTGGTGGAATTTTTCTCTATAAACTTCTTTTGATAGGTATGGCAGGTGTAGTAGGTGGAATATTAAGAGGTTTAGGAAAACCTAATATAGGGGCACTAATCAATTCAGCAGGATATTATGCAGTGGGATTACCAATTGGACTTTTCCTAACTTTCTCTGGCGTAAATTTAGGCGTAGTAAGTCTCCCTTTTGTTTTCCTCTCATCTATTAAAAAAAGAATGATTGATAAAGGACTGATGATGATAAAATAATAGTATGGACTCTGGATAGGTATGACAATCGCTGTTAGTTGTACTGCTACTACCTGTACAATTTATTTAATCAAGTTAGATTATTATCAAGCTATGATTAGGGCTAGACAAAGGATGTGGGAAGCTTTAGGTACTACGAGTAGATTAGCACATGAAGAATCTGATCAAAGGAGCTATCATACTATTCAATAAATCTGGATCACGTTTACGTATTTGGTGATCGAGACGAAGCATGGGTATCTGTATTGTTAGAGTCTTAGAAGAAGAAAAGTTTGGGGCTTTTAAGTTGTTTACTCCCAAAGCTAGGTTATCATCTTTTTATTTTATTTTATTTTTTTGGTGGAGAGCGCGACTCGTGGTTGCTTTGTCTATACAGCGAAACTGTTGAACGTTTTTCTTTCTCTTGCATACAAAAAAAAACCAAAATGAAAAAAAAAAGAAATTGTCTAATTAATCACTTATCTGTATCTTTCAGCATTTACATATAGAGCTTTGGAATGTGCATTGTTTTTCTTTCCCTCTTTTTTTTTCAATCAGATGTTTCAGAAAAAAGAGTGCGCAACAAATAGAGATAGAAGATGATTCTGTTGTCCAATAAGACTAGTCTCTTGCCCAGTCTTGCAACAGTCCAGCTTAAACTCACCACTTGCCTAGAAATTATGTGTAAAAAGGCTCAAACTTCAAACATCCGCAAGGATTTTTATCAGAGAGCCCTATATCAAGATTTAGTCCAAAACATCCCAGTGGAGATATTTGTATTCATCAGTTAGTGAACTGTCTCTAACTCCATCCCTTCCCATGCTTGGATCAGATATACTAACGTTGATGATAACCAGATGAGAGCACTATTTGTGAGTGTGATCTCATTTGAGTGTACAGTAAACCACCTACAAACAAGGCAGTGACTTGTTGGGTTCACTGCAGCAATCCAAAAGATCTCTCTCTGCTTTCAGTGTTGTGCGCATGATTGAAATCAAATACTTGGAGTCTACAATAAAGTTTATCTTCTCTAATATCAAAGATATAGTGTAGTAGCACTAAAATAGAGGTTTTACAAAACCACTAAACAAATAACTTCCTTTAATGCATACATCAAGGTTCATTAGCACAATAAAATGAACCCCTTATGCAACAATAAAAATATGCATTTAAATTGGTGAATTAGAATTTCTAGCTCAGTTCTAAAGATAAACAGGAATTAAGTAGTGAAAAAAAAACTCACACAGAGCTCAGCTAAGTTATTTATTATTATGTTTTTTTTTTTTTTTTTTTTTTTTTTTTTTGAC
>MU167226.1:54784-66489 GCA_015951145.1 Cronartium quercuum f. sp. fusiforme G11
GTAATTCCATCGCACCTAATCCTACTGACACTGCATCGCATATCTCGGGGTGATAGAACATCGGATAGGCCCATCCGATACAAATATCTTGGCAGTGATGAAAGTATCTAGAAGTCATTGAGGGTGTTGACTGATGGTATTAGTTTGTGTAGAGTGGATATCCTAGGTGGTAGAGGTGGTATGAAGGTGATTTCTGCTGTGTTGTAGTGTGACTAGGTGAAAATAGGTGAATTTCATATGGTTTTCTCTTTCTTAGCATGATTAGTGGGTGAATATGCTGTCATGTGAATGATTTAATGGTTATTTTAGGGTGCTTTGTTTTGGGTACTTGGGAGAGTTTGGTGTGTGTTTCAAATTTACAAGATGGATATAGAAAGTCTGGGCTTCTTTCTCTGGTTCTGAAACTGTGTCTGTAACTTTAATAGCAGAGTATCCTTTCACTGATGTTGAATAAAATCTTGTTATTTGTTGAAAAACCAGAACTTTTGTTTCCTCATTATCCATAGAGATTGCTTAATCAACTTGAATCATTCATAGTGTGTAGCTCAATTTTGTGGAAATCTGGTTTCACAAATAGTCCTAGGTTCTTGGGTTAGATCCCCAATAAAACTGGACTTTTCTAGAGCTTTTGTTCATCAATAAGTTTTTGAGAACTTGATCAAAAATTCTCCATGAAGGGTAAGACCTGTTGAAACCTCTGTTTGAAGTCTTGTATTGTATCTTGGAGAGACATTTATTTCATTCACTTGTTGAATTGTGAAGTCCCTCTCAATATCTGCCCTTGCTCAGTAAATTGGGAGTTCCGCACAGGTCATTGGCTAACAAAGTCTCTTGGTCTTGAACATTTGAGGAAGGAGTATCAATAAAGATTTATTTGAAAACTTTTTCAAGTTTCAATTGATACATATGAACACTGAATTCCAAGCTCAAAACTTTGGTTCTGATGTCATTCTCAATTTTCATCCAGCTTCTAGAAATAAATTCCTTTCCTCTTGAAACAATTTTTTTTTTAGTAATGCACCAATATATCATCATGGTCAAATTCAAGACCTGTGTAATGTGCAAGGTACATATGTCAATCTCCTTTTGACTGATTGATTTCAGTATATTGATGCTGATCATCTTATTTAACAATGTCCATCATCACAGGGCTTTGGGTTTCATATCTGCCTGCATATTGTCTGGAACTCAATCCAATTGAAATGTGGCTTTTGTGTACCAAAGCTGGCTTCAAACAGACCAAGCTCCTTGAATATTTGGGTCCTGGTGCTGATTGGGTATTTTTTCCAGACCACCTTTGAGTTCATTATTAAGATACCAAAGAGACACAACATTATTTCTCAAGCTCTTCATGCTGAACAGTGGGATTTTTACATCAAGATGAGCTAATCAAGTAAGGAAAGATGAAGAGAAATGGACAGAAGAAAATCATCAATGTGTGAAGAGAGGAGTGTGCTGAAAGAAAAAGACAGAATGTGAAAGTGTGTAGGGTATATGAGAGCAATAGATTTGTTTAACCACTCAGGGACAGTGCACAATATTTTGGGGCTTGTGCTTTCTATTTTTATATCTTGTTTCATTGACCTCTCTGATTCTGTATCATTTCCTCATTGGAAAGAGAATTAGAGTAAGTCTTCAACTTGTTCATTTTTCATTCTATCTCTCTTTGTGGTTGTGATGTGTAGAGGGACAATCCTGATGGTGTGCTTTCTCAGTTTCTTGACTTTTTTTTTTTTTTATCCCTGCTCATTGCTGAGAATATATGGTGAACACCTGATAAGGGTTATGAATGATGAGGTATAAATCCTCTGGTTGCATCTCTCCTGACCAGTAAAGGTGTGGGGCTGACCTATAGTGGTACAGCACAACAAGGAATTCAGGAGGTATTGAGATGAATGAGTGGGATGGATGAGGGAGTGTTTTCTTTCTGCAGATGGGGAATAATATTTCATGGTTTAGGAAAGCAATAAGTACCTGATAAGAGTGATGAGTGATGAGATATAAGTTCTCTGGTTGCACCTCTCCTGACCTGTAAAGGTCTGGGGCTGACCTATAGAAGTGGGAGACAGATAAGAAGAGAAAGTGAGTTGAGGAAAGAAAAACAGTTGAAGATGGAAATACAAAGTACCTATAAAGGTACAGCACAATGAGGAATTCAGGAGGCAGTGAGCTGAATGAGCTTGTGATCTGGGGATGGGTGAGGGACTGAAAACATGGAATGTCAGATCTAGAGATAAGGTTTGATTGTCTAAACTTAGTGGGGTGACAAAGAAGGTTTAAATGATGGAGGATGGGGGACATACATGTCCTTTTTCCATAGATGGGGAAAGAGAACAGTACAGGAGGAGTGTGGAGGGGATATAAATATGCAGGGAATTCTCCTGTCTGCTATATAAGCCTATTGTATTCTCATGTATGCTTCTACAGTGCTTGTTTTTGTTAATTGTATATCAACAATTGCAGGTTGGCTTCACTTGTCAAGCCATTTCCTTGACCTCATCTGTCTGTCTCTCACATTCTCACACCTATTCTGTGGCATGCTTGTACCAGGTCATCCTCACAGAGCACTCCCAGGACTTTTCAGTCTTGTCATGTATTACACTCTATTTATCAGCCAAGGTTTACCATGGATGTGCTTACAGTTTACCACTGGATTTGGTTCAAGAATACTGAATTAAAGCCTGAGCTCATTTTGTGAACTGATTCAAACCTCCTCTTACATCCTCATTATCTCTATTGAATTCTTGAGGTTAGTTTGTTGTGTGTCCCACTGTAGTACTTTAGCTAGTTATGTTTATATGGTCATGGTGTGAAGGGCTTTTTGATAATCAAAGTCCAAATTTGATTGATCAAACTCCAAAGTTGCACAAAATTCATTTTTCCATTTTATTTTTTATTTTTTTTATTACAAATATACAGCTCAACAAACCCAGCTCAACACCAATTCACAACTCATATTGTTAGCCCTGAGGATTGCTCAGAAATCACACAGACTGTCAAACAACTGATCACAACAGAAGCAATCACTGCCAAGATATTTGTATCGGATAGGCCCATCCGATACAAATATCTTGGCAGTGAATTTGTGGGTGTTTCTTTTGCAGCAAGATGGGTTTTCTTGAGTCAACTCCTCACAGCTAAATATGGTTCCAGTACAATGACCATTGATGCACATCTTGCAAAGTTGTCTTTACTTTATATATATATATATAATGAAGGTAACCTGATACAAAATGGTCCAGAATTAGGTGAGCAACTCTCTAACCCAGGACCTCTGCCACACTCACCAACCTATGGATAAGATGAAGAGGGTTAGGAAAGAGAACAGCCATGAGAGACCTCTAGTACAACTTGTCTAACCTAGATTCAAGTGTGGATAACTAATAGCCTGAGATTCTTTAGAGAGTGAAACTAGAATTAGTTCTAAAGAGTGAGATTCAGGCATAACAAGATCAGATGAGATAAGTATAATAGAAACAAGAAAGAGATAAGAAAGAGAGATTGAAGGAAGTGGAAGGACATGGAGGAGGGACTTACTCTTTCCCAGCTATGTTGAGTATAGGGAAAGAGTAAATTGGTTGGGCCAAGATTTCCGGAGGAAGAACAGTATCCATCTGAGTATAAGCATATGATTACATTCATTTCTCTATGTGTGTCTCACTGTAGTTCAACACACCCCCTCAGTGAGGACATCAGTGTGAGGGAGACTTGCCAGCAAGTTCACAAAACTGATTATGGGGTCCAGGATGAAGTGCCTTAGTAACCAGGTCTGCTATCATATTCTCAATCAGTATTTGTCTGAGAGTGATAATGTTTATTTTCAACTTGTTCTCGGATCCAATGTCATGGCACTTCTATATGCTTTGTCTGCCTATGAAATACCATCTTCTTCCTTCAATCAAAAGCTCCCTTCTTATCACAGCACAGGATTTTCGGTGTAGGGTGTTTGATGTTGATAAAGTTTAGGAGTCCCCTGAGCCATACGACCTCCTGGCCTGCCTCTGTTATGGCCCGGTAATTGGTTTTCCCAATATATTGAGCAACTTCAAGGCAACAATCCTGAAGGACCTGTCTTACATAGTGTCAACCCACAAGGTGAGTTGGACCATGCTGAATATATATACATATATATATATATTGTGTTTAGGAAGGTCGGCTAAGGGGTAGACAGATCTGGTTCATTCAATACATACATACAAAAAAAAATGAGGTTTTGGACGACGACTGATACGTACGTCATGTGAGAATGAGAGATATGAAACATGTTTGAGAAGAAGAATGTCGATAGATAGATATCTGTACTTGTTTAGTCTTTAGATATATATATATATATAAAATAGTTTCACTGGTACCACCAGAATCTCAAACTTTCCTCTCCATCTTGAAACCAGAAAGATTTGAAACCTGAACTTGTGCCTTCGAACGCCTTAGGCATAAACTATTCGTAACATTTTACCTCTCCTTTTTATTAAATAATAATACAATCTTCTTAAGTATAATGAGAAATCAAAAGAAATTCATCAAATATAAATTACTTTGAAAAATCTTAACCTTCTAAATTACAAATCAACACCAAAGTTTTCTCTTAAAAACCTATATTTATAAATCAAATCATACTTCTAAACCAAAGTTTTCATATTGCACACACACCCACACAAAAAAAAAAAAAAAAAACACGCCCACAAAGATATCGTATAATCAAACCAATCCTCTAAATTTCTACTAGATTCAGTCTCTAAAACAAGACAAGTATATGAAATAAAAAGTAATCAAAAAAAGAAACAATACTTGTTTTTTCTTTCTTCTTTGTTTTTTAATTCTTGACTTGATTTACGATAGCATAAGCAGTTAAACTCATTAAAGCAATTCCAGCCGCAGAAAGATAAGGTACTAATGATCCCGTCTTATTTTTTCAAGCAAAAAAAGAAGCATAAAAGCAATACAAATGTTAGCCTTCAAAATAAATTCTCACAATCAGAAAGAGATATTGTTTGTTTGTTTGAAATTCCTTGCAAAAAAAAAAAAAAAAAAAAAATGTATATGTTGACAGTGATTTTGAAGGGAACACAGATGTACAGAAGAAAACAAAAAGTCGTATACAGATGATCGGAGTGATACATTTTAGCTTGTAGATAGAAGTAAAATAGATGTTTTTCGGAATAGAGGGGTTTGGCGAATTTCGGTTCAACTTTGTGTTGTTGTTGTTACAAGAAAAATGGTAAATGGGCCAATCCAGACCAGAATGGTTTTGGAGGAGGAGAATGATGAGGAGCAAGGATATGATAAGTGATAGTAGGATAATGGTTGTTATTATCGTTGTTTTGAAATTCCTTTTTTAGTTTACAAGAAAAGATAAACAAAAGAAAAACTTTCGGTTTTTGTGAGCTTGAGTTTTCCTCAATGCTCTCATGGAAGAAAAAAGAAGAAGAGAAATAAAAATAGAAATAAGAAAAGAAAGTAGAGAGCAAGGAAGCAAGAAAAAGAAGGAGTGAGCGTCTTTTAACGCACATCAATCAATGACCGACCCACGCCTCTACCTTCTCCTACCCCATCATGGTTGGTTGGACGACTGACTATATTTTCTTCGCGAGGGATTGTTTCGGAAGATGTTTGAGTAGTGATAGGACGAGTCATAGTAGCATCAGAAGCGTCTGAATGTTCATCGATTAATCGGTTCACAGGATCTAAATGATTTCGAGAAGGACTTTGATCGTGAGTGATCGTACGTCTTCGAACTTTTTTGGGGGAACGAATAGTTGATGAAACATTTTCGACAGATTCATCTAAAGCTTTAACATGATTACCAATAATTGATTTCTTTTTCTTGGCTTTCTTAATTTTTGATGGTGAATGGAAAGGTGAAGAAGGATTAGTTGAACTTGATCTATGATGATTTTCTTCATCGCTAACGTTTTCAAGTCTTGCTGCTTTCTCTTCCCATTCTGCTATTATATCTAAAAGCTTTTGTTTTTCAACTTCCCAACTCTCTTGTTGCTTCTTCCAACCATTTTCAACTACCTCCTTCCAATCCGTCCATTTATGTTCAACCTTCTCCAGTATACCTTGTTCGACCGATTCAGTTGACTTTGAATCTTGCTTGTGTTGAGCTTGCTCTTGCTTGAGGTTCTCAATCTCGTTTCTTAGTAGTTCAATAGTCTCGTTCGATTGTCGGTGTTGCTCGAGTAAGCTTTGACCCATCTTGAGCGTCTCCTCTACGTGTGCAGAGATAGCCTCGATCCTATCCGTTAGTTTTTGATTTTGGTTCATCACTGACTCAAGATGTGCAGGATCGATTGTAGATGAAGCCGGTAAGGGTGCAGGTGCAGGCGTGGGAAGACCGTTAGGTTTCAGGTGAGCTTTTGAAAGCGAACTCGTGATCCAAGTCACAGTATCATTACTCGCTAGACTGCGTGCGTCGTCATCGTCATCATCCGTTGAGTCTGTCTGTTGTCGTTCCTGAAGTTCGAGCATTGCCGCCACAGGTGAAACTCTACCTCTCATGTGCTCATCTTCTTGATTATAGCCATCAGCCTTCAAGCTCCCACCTTGTGAGTCTCTTCGGATAGACTCTAACTGATCTCTAAGTTCGCCTACTTCCCGCTTCAGTTGCTCTTGTTCGCCCATCATCCCTTCTAATGCCTTCATCTTCTCAATCTGTGTGTTCAAGTTTGTCTGAGTCTCTGAGAGTTGAGATTGTAGTACTGAGTTCTGTTGCGCTTGAGGCTGATGATTCAAAGGTGGGATTCGTCCACCATAAGGAGGAGGAAGCGGTGGTGGTGGTCCAGTTCCTCCACCCAGAGTATCATGGATATCGTTCATAGCCGAATTAAGCGTACTAAGTTCTTGTCCTGTTGCTCTAGATTTCTCGAGTTCACTCTGAAGTATGTATCACATCAGATCAAGAAGAATGAGCTGGAAGAACTTGAAAAGGAGAGACTATACTACTACTTACTTGTAAGCGATTCAACACATGATCAAAACTTCCGCCCGCAAACACACCAGGCCTGCTCGTACGTCGATTGACAGCTGCCTCAGCAGCATTGGCACGATAGAAACTAGATGATGGAACCCAAAAATAAATAAAGTAAATCAAATCAAGATGAATGAGTAAACGATCAAGAGCGTGTCGTGGGTACACACTGTGGTAGGGTAGAGCGAAGATTTATAAAAAGAAAAAAAGAGATATAAAGACTAACTTTGAGGCAGCAACTGCATCCTCAGCAGTTAAGACGAGGAAGACCTTAGTAGCTACTTTATGATGAACAACTGATTTATTATCATCAGCAATGATATCGATCCCGAATTCGACCACGTCATCTGTGTGAAGCTCAAAAGCCTCAGATTCGACTCCTTCAGCCGAAAGTCTTTCTCCATTAATAAAGGTTCCATTAGAAGATTTGACATCCCTGATAAGGACCTATATATATATATGAAAGAAACGAAGTAAATGAGTAAACTGATCGAGATTGTAAGAGTCCAAATTGAAATTACTCACTTTACTATCCTCAGTCCAAACTTCAGCATGAGCTCGACTTAGGACTTTTGAATCGAAGAAACCATTGGTAGAATTAGGGATAGTTTTTTGATTAGTTTGTCGACCGATCTTGACCTTTGATCCATTAGGATTAAGTGCGATTTGTTTTGGGATAAAAGTATCATTGAGTGGGTGAAGATGTAATGCAGGGAAAGCTAAATGAGGAGGTTGAGTTTGTTGAGGGGTAAAAGTATTTGAAGTTTGAGTGTGAAGAGACATTTGAGGTGATTAAAGAAATAGATAGGGTAGGTGAAGAAAGTTTAGAAGGAGAGAAGAAAAGAAAGGAAATTAAATTTACTAAGTAAGAAGTAAAATTAATTGACTTTGACTTTCTGTTTTGGTTACATACATATCATTCCATCAATTTTTGGAAACTTACAGTATCATTTTAAGCAGTCATACTCTCATCAAAATCACTTACTTGTTCTCAGGAATAAGTTCAGTTTCTCGGTTCATAGCTCTTCCCAAGGCTTGATTTAAAAAACTAAGCTTTATGGCCAAATTTGCTTCTCCAGCTGAGCTCAACACAATATGTAAAGAGTACAATCAGAATCACAAGTTGTGCTACAAATCATCATCCAAAAAAAAAAAAAAAATTGGACAGACTTGACATCAAAATTTGTAAACATGTGCAATGAACACTAACATTATATAACACTTTATGGGATCAAAACCAATGCTCAATAGAGATTAACTTCTTTTTGAATAGACTTTCAGCTTTATACTCCTTGAATCTCTTTTACAAAAGTAGCTGACTAGGAGCAACTTGCTTTGAATGCACCAAAACTCTTTTATTTAGTGTTTTTTTTTTTTTTTTTTTTTTTTTTTTTTCTTTGGGGGTATCTTGGTTTTGTTTTGGTTTACTTGAAATGATATTTGATTAAAAAATTTGATCATGTTTTTCTTGTTATGAAATTCTTTGATAGACACCATAATTGAAAATACATTATACCAAATTGTACAATTTTGAGCCACTTAGGTTAAATATATATTTATTTATTTATTGGCATTATGATCTCAATGGAATATGTTTCATCATTATCATTTTGTTATGGTTCAATCAATATGGATTTAGTGATAGGCATTGAAAGTTTGCATTGGATAGAGGTACTGGGTGAAGTGACTGGAAAGAAGGGGTGTCCACCTGTCTTAACTTGTGATCTGGTCAAGTTAACCTTGGAACAGTCAGTGCGCGCGCACCACCGCACGGGATGCGCTCACGCTCACACCCGGGCCCCATAATGGGACCATAGAGCAGGCCCTGGCCCTGGCTCCCTTAAACCGGGCCCGGCAACGAGCTGGCATCATCATGATGGGGCAGCCACGGAGTGCCTTGGGCCTGCCCTAACTGGAGAATACATCCAATTTAAAGCCTGAAGAGCCCTTCCATGCAACTTTATGCGGGAAGGCATATGCTTGTGCATCCAGCTTCCCTTTGGTCATCATCCCCACTAAGAATTGCTATGCTGCCAAATATCTTGCACCCAACCTGCACCCATCCGGACTTATCAGTCCTTTCTCCCCTGAAAACCTGCCCACATTCTTCCTCATCTGTCTTCTCTTCAAGCCACTCTTTTAGGGAAGGGCACTCAACACTGCCAATATATTTTCATCGCATGGAAGCTTGCTATGTAACATAGCATGTCTTCATGTGATACTATGGACCATTTTTCAAGGTCCCTACCTTGGAAAATAGACCTATTGCATCGCATCTTGGCCTGCTATGTGACATAGCATGCCTCTATGCGATGCAATTTTCTTGGCAGTGCAATTGCTCACCCCCCTTCTGTTCTTGGAGACACCAAACCAGACCCCACCCCCATGTCTTCTTGGCTTTGATGCCAATCAACACCTTCAAACAAACTCAACTGCTCTGCATCAACAATTGTTGCAGCACCTGATTCCCCTTCCAACTGCATCAATCCTCAAGGAGTTGATCAGCTTCTGACTTGCAAACTTGCAAGCCGCAAGTCATCTTGGGTTTGGGAACACCACAAGCCTATGTTAGTCAGGGTTCCAGTCAAGATGGGTGCCAGAAATATGACCCACCAACTTCAGGTCTGACACCAGTGCCAACTCAAAAAGAAGGGAACAAACCACCTTTGTCTAGCCACCCTGTCATGGTGCGGAGGAACTCACTCACTCAGTCATCATCTCAACCACCTGCATGGCATGCATGATCCCAAAGCTGACTGGGTTCAAGATGCTCAGACCACTGCCAAGGTGAGTCTTTGCATTTACTATACATTCCTAAATTTTACTCTACATGCATCACTGATGCAGCAACTGCTTCAAATCCCTCAATCAGAATTGAATCATGACTTCTCTTGCAGTCAAAGAATCTCAGGCTCACTTTATTGTACTTGAAGAGCTTCCAATTTGTTTGGCTGACTCATCAGCTTACCATGATCACATCCAGATTTTCAACCCTTTGGCTGCCAATATGCTAGTTAGTTTGACAAAAATCACACAAACCATTGGTGATATGCATCATCACTACCACTGCCAAATCATATCAGCTTTGAAAAAGACTACTCACATTAATCTCACCTGTGATGGGTGGACTTCACCAAATCACCTCTCAATATTCTGGGTGACAGCATATTTCCTTGATGAAGCCTTCAAGCCATTTAGTATCATATTAGATTTGATGCAAATTACTAGTGCTCATATAGGAAAAAATGTGGCTGATAGTTTTTTTTACAAATCCTCAAGACTTTTGAAACCACAGATAGAATTGATACTGTATTACAGCAGATATATGCACCAGCAAATGGGACAATGGCCAGGTTGATTGAAGCTCACTGCCATTACTTTACACAACAAGATAATTTATTGGGATGTATGGCTCATGTAATCAACTCAGCTGTCAAAGACAGATTAAGAGTATTCACTGCTAAGCTCAAACCCTCTAATATTGATTTGCTCACACACAATCCAGAACTGGCAGTGTGGACTCTACTGGAAGACATGGGTGGTGCTTTAGGAAAAGTACACAGACTTGGCAAGAAGTATAACACTGCACCTCAATTTCCAGCTGATATATGAAACACCAACCTCTTAATCCTCAAAAAATCTCTGGTGCTTCAGACTGACTGGGACACTTGCTGGAACTCACTAGATGACTGTATTGAGTGGGTTCTGGAAATGAAACCCATCCTTGTTATGATGTGCTCTACAGATTCAGACCCCCAACATCTCAAGTTTACACCCCAAGAGTAAGAAGGTCTGTCTTGATTCCACAACTTCCTCAAGGCCTTTTTCAGTCTTCACCTCAAAGCTATCTGGATTGAGCAACACCTTTCACAATGCCACTCCAGCATATGAAACAATGATTGCAGGCTTGACCAAGGTAAGTTTTCATTTGTTTATTTTTATTCATGGAGAGCATTCAAGTGTTCATATGCTGATAAGAGCTTTTTTAACATTTGGTTTAGGCATACAAGCAGCTTGATACACATCTGGCAATCAAAATTGTGATTCAACCTCTGATGGAAAAGCTGTGCCTCTACCATGAGGCTGTGCTTTGCAAGCCTGTTTATCTGTGTGCTGTCATGCTGGATCCACACCAAAAGAAGGACAACATATGCCCCAATTTCATCACCAAAACTGAAGCACATGACCTTCTCAGTTCCAAATGCAAGTGGCTATGCGGGGACAACCATTTTTGGCTTCACCATCCAGACCAACCAGGAAGTGAAGGCACCTCTGAAAGTGATCCCTGGGCATTGACTGGGGCTGCCACGGACCCTTTCAACATTCAGGATGAGGTGAATTCATACCTCACTGCCCCAATTGCATATAAAAGACCCATATACTTGACTGGTGGCAACTTAATGCCACTCAATTCCCTAATCTTGCCATTGCTTCTTGCGCAATCCTTGCCATTCCTGCCACCAGTGTTCCCAGTGAGTGTAATTTCTCAGCTGGTGGTCGGATCTGATATTGCAATCTCCGAGGGTCTGTCTCTCAAAGCTGGCACCATTACGGCATAGGATGTGTCTTAAATCCTGGCTCATTTTTTTTTTTTTTTGATTCTTCCGGTATTTTGATCTCTCAATAAAATTTCAAAGCCTGCCTTATACATATATATTTCTTTTTTTTATCCGTTATTGTAAGATTGCTGTTATTAAAAAAAAAAAAAAAAAAAAAAAAAAAAATGAGACGTCAG
>MU167226.1:114956-127411 GCA_015951145.1 Cronartium quercuum f. sp. fusiforme G11
AAAAGAAAACTTGAATTGCAAACATTATTTACAATAAAATCTCTATTCAAGAAAGAATGAAAAAAAGAAAACTTGAATTGCAAACATTATTTACAGTAAAATCTCTATTTACTCTGCCTTTGAGAAGAACAAAAAAAAAAAAAAAAAAAAAAAAAAAAAAATCACTTTGAATGATTTTTCTTTTCAAAAGCTGAAGAATTAGGCCACATCCTCTTTAACCAATCACTTAAAACTTCTTCAGCACCTTTTTCTTTTATCAAATCGTTTACAGTTACCAATGCTATATCATTATCAGGTCTTTCTAAAGGTCTTAAAAACTTTTTGGCACCATATTCAGTTGTGATAGCTCTAAAAGCAAAAGGAGTAGTACCTAAAAAAAAAAAGACAAACCTAAGACATATTGATATCTTTGAAGTAATCTAACACCCATTAATCTACGCTGATAAGGTTTAGATGGATGGAGTACCATCAAGTCTTTCCAATTTTTTTCGTCATCAACCATCCTAGTAAGATCAGTAGTTATTTGACAACTTTTAAATATCCATGATTGCAATAACCAATCAAATAGAGGTCTTTTAGGGTTAGCTAAAGCAAATTTAAGTCCACCTGATGGTCCACTTTTGCTAACGATATGAGCAATCAAACAATCACCGCATTCTGGTTTATCGTATGTAACTCTTTTAAAGATTTCAGAAATTTCACTTGAATCTCCAAAACACTTCTTTAATTCAATTGTACATAAAGCGCTTGGTGTAGAGTTACTGTAATCGATGTATTCTTCATCTCCATCAGCTTGTAATGGATAACCATCTGATGATACCCAATTATAGACCGTTAATTTAGGTACTTCATCTGATCCTAAAGTGTTCTGTAATGTAACAGGATGAGAAGATAATCTTGAAGGTCTCATAATAATGGTTGTTGAATTTTTGAGTAATCCTAATGGACTTAATAAAGCTTCCCTTTCCATGATCGAAAGTTTTCCATCGGCATTCGTATCTGATTTAAGTACGATAAAAGAATAAAGACTTTGATAACAGGAAAACCATTTTCAGTGAGTTCGATGTCAAAAGTTGGAGAAATGTTTGAAAGCAAATCTTACATTGCTTCTCTTTGTTTTTCTATGTGATACCACGTTGTGAGGAAAGGTATGTTGACCTCAGGTAACTCTGAATGGTACTTTGATGAAGCAGACTATCAAAAGACAAGAATAAGTTACGAAAGGTTACATATAGTTTTCAATAGACTTATAACAAACTTTACCTTTGATAGCTCATCTGCCCATATATTTGATACTTCCCTCATACTTTCTACCGGTAACATCTTGGCAACATGATGAAGATATCTACGACTCCTTCTCCCAAACCTATTACTCAATAACCAGTTCGCTATAAGAAAAACACACTCAGTCAGTTTCACGTCAAGATTTTTTCGTTTAATCAATGTTGAACTCAAACAGTATTTTAAACTAGGCCATTCTCCATTACTATCTTTACCAGGTAATTCAGAAGGATGTCGATCAGATACTTTTAAATCCCACTGTAATCTAAAAACAGGGCCGTAAAGACTTGTTACTAGATCTCCCGCAGAAAATTTCTATATATATATAAATCAGTAAATCGTCAGTGTTTTCCTTAGTATTAAGATATGTATATATATATATATATATAATCAACTAAACTCGTAGTAAAAACATATCATCGTTCAGATAAAATAATGCATCACCTAATCCATCTGAATGTGGTATTTGACTTTCGATAGCTAAACTGAAAAAAAGACCCAGAACGCAAAATATTTAGTATTAATAAAAGAAGAAAAACTCACCCTACATGTTTTTTTTTTTTTTTTTTGGGAACCTGGTTTTTTTTTGGGGACCCCCTTTTTTTTTTAAACACATTAAACAACATTTTTTTTTTTTTTTTTTTTTTGTCCAAAGATGATAAGGAACACCAACCTATTACGAGAAGGTACAACAGATTCCCTCCATTCACTTGCACCTTCAACATCATCTTTGAAACCATTGCTTTTTAAATAATGTTTTAAAACTTTGAAAGTATTAGAATGATGAATTAAATTTAATTGATGATTAGATAAATTAAGCCAAGTAGGTATAGAGCCCATTCTCATATTTTGACTTGTTGGATCTTTAAAATCAGCCGTAAGTAAATGTAATCTTCTAATTAATTGAAAAGGTACAGACTCATGAATTGAACGTAAAGAGTATCTTAATTCATCATGTTCTCTGAAAAAGTAAGCAGGTTGATGATCTTTGACCTTGGTACCATTTACCCAAGTCCAAAGAATATCAATAAGTGCTGTTGTACGATGACTTGAATCTGTTTCACAAGGGACACCGTTTGCTATCCATCTGGAAGCACAAGTAACTGAGATATCACGTTCAGGTTGTGTAGGTCTATGTGGTTTTGTAATACTTAAAGATGAACTAGGTAATTGTCTTAATGGAATCCAGCCTGTTGAAGTAAGATTGTGAGTTGGGATCGTATGATTAAAGAATGATGTGGTAGACGATTTCGTAGAAAAACTTGTAGAGACGTAAAATGAAGATTTCAAGTTGCTTGGAATGAAGTGATGAAGTGCAAAGCTAGATGAGATGATAATAATCAAAAATCTGTAAATTAAGAACTTAGGTACAGCAAGGGAAGGTGTAGGTAAAGAAGATAAAGGTAAGATTGGCGATTTTGATTTAATCTGATAAAGTGAGTTCATCGTTCGTTCTCTAATGATAGAATGAGGATTTGAAGGGATGCAGAGAGAAGGATATGAAGAAATAAAATATTAAAAAGTCGAAACTGAAAAATTATAAAAGTAAAAATATAGGTCAGGAAAGGTAAAAAAAAAAAAAAAAGAACAAGTAGAATGAGGGTGGGCTGAATTCTGATCGAGGTGGGTTTAATAATTGAGGTCATGGTCGTCATTCAAATTAATAAAAACAGAACGAGCTTGAGACCAGCCATCCCGAGATTCGCGTAAGTGATTTAACATTTTACCACATTGGCTTTTGTCGGTGTCCAATCGACGAGACAAATGACAAAAAGGAAAGCATTGAGGAAACGGATAAACTGATTTAAGAATACAAGCGGAGAAGTATGAGTCAACAGCCGAAACTGATATCTCTCAAAGCGCGAGGACAGTATAACAACGGCTGTCAGTCTCACCCTGTTCCTAGGCTCTCAGAATTTCTCACCTTTTCATTATCTTTTTTTTTTGTATTCAAGTTCACTTACAACAGACAGTACTCTCTCATTCTTCTCAGGTCTCTCTCTGGATCACGGCTGTTGCTTTGTAAAGTAAATTGCGAATGACCACCGACCATTCTGAGTTTATAATCCAACTTCACTAAAACCTTTAAAGGGTCTTTTTTAGTAACGTCTGTCATATTCGATCCCTTCAATGTATGTACAGTAATGAAGATCAAAAGATGAAAAACCAAACCTGTGGGAGGAATCAATTTACCAGTCTCCTCGACCCATTTCGTATCTATAATCAGTAGTGAACGGGGTGGGGTATCCGTTTTCGACTAAGACATTCCGTGACCTTTTTGAGCTTGAATCATCATCTTGAAAATTTAATAACCAGTCCGTGCTAACTCTGTCCTTCCTGATGAAGTCCTCCTTTCCTCTAAGCACGGTGTACATACCGGCCATTATTCACCGGCCGGTTTCAACCCTCGCTACAAACAAACTGTCAGCGGTAAATGCACCTAGGGAGGAACCCGTGAAGAGGTAAGCTGGTTGAAATGTAGGGATAAGAAAATTCCCCCAAAACGCATCCCTATCAACAGAGCACCACCTCCTACATACTTTCCTGATGGCGGTGAGATTTGACCCAAAGGGGGGGGATTCATCAACTTGATACTAAATGTTATCAGTATGTATCTTTTTCACAACAATGTAATGAAAAAAAAAAAAAAAAAAAACAAGAACAGCCCTAAATTCTTGTCAAGTTATATTATTACAAGAATCATATAAAACCTCAATGATCAAGCTTGAATTTATAGAAAAAAAAAGTTACATCTAAATGAATAACAAAAGAAAGAGATTTTTTAAGGTAGTTCCATAAGGTTAGATTGTGGCTGACCCCAAGTGTTCAGGTATGCTCAGTAATCAATGATCTTTCTCACTCTATTGTTTCGTGTCCACCAACTGCACCCTTGGTTCAGCTTTTTCCTGTGGCTGACCCCAAGTGTTCAGGCGCTAGTTTCAACAAGAAATGATGTGATTTGATTATTTTTTTAGAAAAAAACATCCGTCTCACTAACTTTAAATGCTCAATTAATTTCCTGTTTGAGACGTTTAAACTCCATTTTAATTTTCAAAAACCAAGCATTTAAAGGATGTTTTTGAATGGTTAAACCAAGCCTTTAAAAGATGTTTGAATTCTGGAACCAGACATTTGAAGTTCATTGGTAAGATTGAATTTGATTTAATTTTGCTACACTAAGGAAAGCTCAATTCCTCACATGACTGTAACAAAGGACGGATTATTAAGGCCCTCTCTTTTACTCTGAAGGAAGGGAAGCAATCGGCCACTCTCTCTCTCTCTCTCTTATTATAAGGTAAATCTTGATTGGTCCCCCTTCATTTGGTGTAAATAAAGCACTACTATCTGTGGATTGATTCGGGGGTCTTGCTTCATGTATTCAGTGTATTTTATAAAGTGTTAAACTGTGCAAACCTATAGAAAAACATGATGATGATGATGATGATGTTGGGATTACCTATTCCTGATACTTCTTTCAAAACCAGCACAACATCTTTGTTGAGTCTTTTAGTCTTCTTATGAATATGTTTTGTCTTCTGGAATTCTGTGCCCATTTGGTTGGTTGTCTTGTAGGCTAGCCATCAGTAGAGCAAGTCTAGCAGACTGTAGTGTAAATGTCATGCATGACAATTTTGGTCCTGGAGTTGTACAAGGGGTGCTGTTAACAGCTTGTCCTCTTATACCTGGAGTTGTTTTTCATGTCTCTGCCTCACCAAAAAAAATCATATGTCTTTTTCACCTAGGTCTGTCTCCCTGTCTTTGTCTTGTGCCTGGCTTTATGTCCACCAAGACAAGTTATCTGCTCCTGTAGCCCACAGGTCTTGCTTTTTTTGTAGATCACCTTTTACAGATGAGAGTTATTTTTTTTTTTTTTTTTTGACAAACACAAGGCAAACAAATTCTTGATTTGAAATTCATTGAATAAAATTCATGAACTGGGCAATTACAGGTTTCAAACCTCACAAGTTTTTTTGTCTAGGAAGTGTGTTCAGGTATATTGAAGAGGCCTGTATGATCCTGTATCACTCAGTATTGACAGATCTTCCCAAATCTTGAGCTCTCTTAAACTACATGCAGGTTATATGTCAACCTAGCTCTAGAAGAAAGGGTGCAATAACCACAAGATGTAGGGCTAGGTACTAAGAAATAGCTTTCTGGGTGAATATGTTCACTAGCTAATTTTTCAAGCCTTATCTGAATATATCAGGTTTAGACAGAAATCAAGAATATTTGAATTTCTCTTCACTGACTGTCAGGGCTGAGCTCCTGGCTAGAAAGAGAGGAAGAAGGGCTAAATAAATCCTTCAATCTTTAACAAAGAACTGGAAATCAACACTGGTGACACCAACAAGTGTAGACTGCAGTTAGATGACCTCTAAGGAGAGGATTTGTTCAAGAGCCAATCAACCTTCTTAGCCTGAGCTGGTTGTTAGAGTTGCTCTTGAGTTGGAGACTGCTGAGGTTACCTGAGGTCCTCAGAGGAAATGGGATGACTCCCTTACTTAAAGCAGGGACAAGAATAGTTTTCTTGGACTAATGCTTTGTGCTTGCCCTGGATAGTATATCCTATTATGTTACCTTGGGGAGTCTCCAGACACCCAAGGGCAAACCCTGAGGAATGCTAGGATAGATGGCCTATCTGACCTTTTATATTTGAGAGAAAACCTTTATTTTCTTTCACCTATTGAACAGTGCACTATTGAGCAGATTTCCTCAAGATAATCCTCAATGTTGTGCTGTTATTCAGTTTAGGTGTTGGTGGTAAAGGTTGAGGAAAAGAGGCTGAGCCCAGGAGCTGAAGAGGGGCTCTATATAGTCTGGCCTCAGCTCTTTCCCTCTCTAAAAGAGTTTGCTTGAAACAGGGTTTAGAACAAAGGGGTTTATGCTTATGCATGACACATGTTTCAACTCCTTTATTGTTACTACTGTACATGTGACTCTGGATACTGAGTCTGGTTAGGGATACCTCATACTAGGTTGTTGGAGCACACATGACCACAGGATGTGGTGGTATGGGGTTAGAGAACAGACTGGATAGCCTAGCAGTTAAGGCATCACATATGAGTCATGTCCCACTTTAGGGTCCTTGGTTTGAATCCAAATCTAGTTACTACTTTTAGTAGTTTACATCCTAACAAGTCTGAGTTGTTATTGTTATGTCTTGTACTGTATATGTGTGTACTTGTTTATAGTGTTACTCTCATGTTTAAACTGGGGTACTATCTTGTGACAGCTTGTGGGACTGCTCAGCAGTCCTCAGGGATGACACTGACTCTTATTGGCCATGGCAATCACTCTAGATGAGATTTCAGCAAACATCAAATCAGTGCAGCAGGGATTGATCAACCCAGCATAAATGATTGAGATAGAGTGTCCAAGTAGTTAGTACTTGATCCAGAAACATGTCTAAGACTTATAATAAAGGTGAACAAATCCTACTGACTCTTCTTTTACTTCTAGAGGGTGGATTTGTCAAAATATAGAGGATTTGAATGTGGTAGAGATCTAAGGGATTTAACCAATAAAGAAATCAATCAAATAACTGAATTCATTTCTGAAATAATAAAGCATAGTTGGTAAGTACACTACTTTGTTGTTACTCTTGAAACTGAGTATGAGTTGTAAGTTGATTGTTAATCTGTGGCATTTTGATGCTCAGGGCTGACAGCATACACAACTACCATTTTATGGCTATATTCATTTTTGTGGTTGTTCTTCCGCCTACTTGCTGTTTTCCAACACCCGGTCCAAATTTTACTAGCTGAGAGGCGTTCTTCGAGTTTCAACGTTTGAATACCGAAACTGCCACATAAGTTGTTGACTCTGATGCTGTCATCCGATGATTTCTCGTGTTTCAGCATCTGAGGTATCCAACCAACTGAGGCGCAATTCCTACCTCGGTTCAAATCTCAGTGGCAACCTCCAACAATACTGGACTTCCTAGGCAAATGGATCCATGGCGACGGTTCAAAGTCTTAAACAGGAGTTTAATGCCCGGATCACACTCATTCTGGGTCTTGAACTGAACGAATCAGGCTAGAATATGGTAAGCTGACTAGACTACCACTAAAAAAAAAAAAAACCTCCCGGATGTTGAAACGTTTGATCGCCCGCTTTAAGTCGGTGGTTTCTTTAATTCAAAAGTTTCCTCCTCATTCCACATTTTCTGACATTCTGACCGCTCACAAAGCTGAAACTGAGCAACCGCCCACATTCTAGTTATATGATCTCCCCACCGCTCGCTCAATTATCCTCCATGGTCCCAAAGCCTTCTTTGCCATTGTTGACTTGGTCAGTGATTCGCGGTGGTTGAAGAGCAGGTGGGGGAGGAGGGCAGAAATGTAACCATAAAGAAAAACATCTTCCTGAAGATTAACAAGCAACTGCGGCCAGATGGACCCTAGCAACCCCATACCATCTTTTTTTTTTTTTTCACATTTCCTCTCTACTTCACCACCCTCTCATTTTCAGCTTTCTATATACCCTTACTGATCATGTATTGGCACACCTGTAACACGAAATTTTGAAAAAAAGCCATGAGATTTTACAGGTGCGCGCTAGGTTTCTAAAATAAAGATAAAATGAAAAGCCGCCCGCTCAATTTAACTGATTTGGAATGAGTTTCCAGCTCTCCCTCCTGGTACAGTAGAGGGGAGAGAATTCACCTAATATTGTCCCTCCAAAAATTCCAAGAGAGTGGGCTTTTCCTTACCTTCTCAGTACTGGGGAAGGTGAGGTCCTGCCCAATCCCTACTGTAGAGTAAGGGAACGTGCCATCCTCCTCTCTCTACAGCGTCTAGAGGAGGAGGTTTGACTTGTTCCCACCGGTACTGCAGAGGACGCGAGGACATTGCTCGCATCCATATCCTCTCCAGTACCTACAGGGAGGGACTGAGTGGATCCCATCCCTCTATGTTCTAGGGGGGAGTGATACGGCCAATCTCGCCTCCAGGTACTGTAGAGGATGGGATGAAGCTCAATCCCTTTCTCCACACTATCTTGAGGAGGAATTGAGGCTTTTCCATCCCTCTCTGCACTCTGGAGGGAGGGAAAAAACCAGGCCAATACCTCACTCTACTGTACTGAGGGAAGGAGATTGCAACCCAATCCCATCTTTCTAGGCTGCTGAGAGGGCGGGCGCGAGGTGATTTCCTTCCTCTCCAGTGTCAGAAAGCAGGAATCGAACCGCTCTCATCCCTTGGAATCTCCTGCTTTCATTTCAAGTTCCAGTTTTGACCGCCCACTTTCCAATCCACTTGACTTTACCATTTCAAGACTGTGACCGCTCGCCTTCCACTTGTACTTGACTGGACCACTGTATTACAGTCAAGTACTACTGGTGATCGCCCGCATTTTGAAAGCGAGCGGTCAAGGGTTCACATCCGGGCAGTTTTTAGTACTCACCTATTGGAAATATCACTGTGAAAACCGGGTGTTTCGCTAGACCGGGAGGTTCTTGAACAAAATCTTATATAAAATACATCAAATTTTTCAGGAAAAAAAAAAAAAAAAAAAAAAATCTATCAATCATCTTTAAGTTCTTGAACAAATTGATGCAGAATCAAAGAAAACTCTGAATGAAATGCTGTAGTAGTATGAAGTTGATCCTATTTGTGTATTGTGATGATTAATGAAAATAAAGAAAGATTGAATAAGTTTTGGTTCAAAATATCTTAATTCAATAAATATGAAAATATTTTCATCAAAAAAAAAAAAAAAAAAAAAGAAAAGAATAATAAATTACCCAATATTCAAAATGTCCAGGATCTTTACATGGAGGCTGATTTATATCGGAAAGACAAGCTTCTGTACTAATGATACCATACTAAGTTAGATGAAGAAAAAAAAAAAAAAAAAAAGGAAAACTTATATCAGTTAAGTAAAAGCTTTTCAAATTCTGAATATCAGTAAGACAAAGCAAATTTTTTTATTTCTTTTTCTTTTCTTTTTTTCTCTTTTTTTTTTTGAAAATCTATTCAAATCAAATCTAACCTGACTTGGCTTGTTTTGCACTTCGTTCCAAAATTTCACAGTATCAAATACTGTCAGTTTTCTTCTTTTGGTATTGATAGACTGAGCTTTCAAGATAATACTCTCAAAAAGTGTCTACTTGGTAAGCATTATGATTATTATTATTATTATTTTCGAAAAAAAAAAAAAAAAAAAAAATCACCCTTGAAAATTTGAAGACAGGGAACATGAGTAAAAATTCATTACCTGACCAAAATATGAACGCATTTCCTTCATAAGCTCAATATATGAATTCGTCAAGCGGTCATCATCACCCGATCGGCGACGAGATTCGATACGGACAAGTTGAGTTGTGTGGAGTAGAGGTGGGGTGAGGACAATGAACTGTGGAGATAGTCTGCATCTTATGTCAGAACTGAAAATGAAATGAGAGTACTTGAAAGTTGATTTTTTTTTTTTTTTTTAAAAAAAAAAAAAAGTGTTATTTGAAATGCCCGAGGTTTCCAAGTGTGATTGCACCAACCGATTCACATGTGGGTTTTTGACCAGTTCATTAACTTGTCTAGACAGTTCGACTATCTGCCGGTCTATTCGCTTGGAAACATCGATGAAAGCCTTATTGAGAGTATCTGGCTTGGAATCTATTAATTCAGTATCTCTCCACATATAAACAAGAGGATTGATACCAATCCAGATAATGTGAAGAGCTCTGCTTTCAGCGATAGCGTACGGATCTTCGGTCCTTTGAGACGCTTCAAGCTCATCCAGATAATCGCTGATCTGAGTCGATGTATCTGGGACTGAGTTGTTGGTCAGTCGATTATTGATATGTGCACCGTTACTACCATGATCATTGACGATCAAGTTCATTTATCAGCCTTCGGTCTTTTTAGAATCTCCAGAATAATATCCTCATTGGGGTCTTGCTGCGTTATAAGTTGATAGGATTGTATATCATGAGGAACCCACTATGCGTAATTCAAGCGAGACACAGGCTTCGTGGGCGATGATAGACTAATCGATAAGAATTCATCCCAGACCGCTGTCATCAAACAGAAAAAAGAAGAAAAAAAGACGGTGAGATTCAGTTGTGATGTGTTGCAGGATGAAATAGAATATAAGTCTGATATCAACTCACGACCATTGCAATACCTTCCACCGACAGCCGGCGGAGCTGTGTGGTAAAAAAACAAAAGTGTCAAGCCAGCTCACTTTTACCAAACATTGAAATATCTATCCTAGTGGGAGTCGGTCTTCACATTAACCAAGATACGTTGTTTTGTGGGACTTACAGGAGAACGAGTGCTGGTATTCTGGTTTACGCGGATGACCGTCATCTAAGGGTAAGAGATCTAGTTAGTGTGATTTCCTATTATCCCGAATCTTTATTTTATCTACCCTGACCCCAAAAACTTGAAGGTGAGAACCGCGATAAGCGGTCATTGGTTCACGAATCACTGGTAAACGGATTGTTTGATTCTTACTTACCTGAATATGAATCCCCAAAGATCACTAGGCTGGTATAATCCTTCCCCGTGTTATGATAATCACGGCGTGCGATAGGACTATATATGAAATGGGGATTGATGATTCAAGAGGAACACAGGTAAGTCAATTTCCTGATAGATTTAGGTCAAACCTTTGAGCGAATACTTGAGAAGGATTCACTTGGAAATGGTGACTTGAAGGAAGGATGTCAAAAGTATCACTAAACACCTCGTACGTGTCCTGGTACCAAAATAACCTTGAAGTTGACTCTTCATAACTTGATGTCCAACGAACGTACAGTGAAATTTAAAGTGAGTGTGTTGAAAGAATGTGTATGGATTGTGAAAATCCGTAGAAAGAGTCAAAAGCTAGGGAATGATTCAAGTAACCACGAATAAGATGAGAGCCTCAAGTCCGCATGAACATGGTTCGTAAAGCACTACGTCTCTTTTGATCTGGCCTCTGGATTCTCGGCCGCTTTTATTAGTAGGAACGTGTTTTGGGAAGGACGTGTTTGATGACCAGATTATCATTAAATCGATGAAACACTACATGAAAACTTGGATTTCTCCCGACCAAGATAACAGTTCTTTTCCAGAAGCGAAACATGTATGAGCCCATGGGTAACTCCCATTCTTTCTGGATTTGGCGAGAATTGAAGGTAGGCTGAGCTGTAAGAAAGGAACTCTTCAAACGCCAAGACTGGTAAAGAAAACAAAGAAGCGAACAAATAATTTACTAACACTATCACAAAGTAAAGTCAGGTAGAGATTGGGTTGCTTTATGGTAGTGTAAGTAAGAAACCAACAATTTATTGGTTCGTGAATTTTTAGATGATCAAGCCGAAAGACCACGAGCAATCTGGGCTATTTTTATATCCATGGAAACCAGGCCCAAGAAAAAGACAATACAGAATAACTGTTGAGAGGTTGAGTCACGAATTAATAGCTCCTTTTCGAACAAGAATTTCAACAAGACATCTCCTATGAGAGAAGCAAAGCTTCAAGATTCAACAGCACAATGAACAACTCCTATCTCACCATCAGTTGTTGGGATTAGTCAATTACTGGTTCGTTCGGCAAAAACTTCCATATATATCTGTGACAGATATATAGAAATATATATGGCTTGAGCCTTCAGCAAAAGTTGGACAAAATATATACCAACTGGATATGCCGGGTGATGGTGGGTCTCGGGAATCGGGATAGACCTGGTGGCCAGGCATCGGTGTCTCTCTCAAGACTGGTGCTGACTGTCAGAAGGTGGCTTCTGTCAGGCTACTTCCTGACTAGAATTTAAGGAAGAGGTAGTCTAAAGACTAGTTCCTTCCTCGAAAAGCCTTTACTTGGCTTATTAGTCCTATTAGTGAGGGTAGCTCTGGGAGGCTACCTTATCAACTTGAGTTTTGTTGGTTGAAGGGTTCTGGGGTACCCTGATTAACAACTTAAGCCAGTGGTACTGGGGATCCCCCAAGTACTGACTGCAGCTAGTTGACCTCCTGGATGAGGATTTTGGGAGGACTGGGTCTGGGATTGGTTATTACTTTTCAGGGATCAGAGTTACAGTTAGGCTTTGTTAACACTCCACTCTGATCCTACTTTTACAACCCAGGAAGCTCTTTACCTGCTTGGGTGATTCTTTAGCTCTAACCCCTGTGAGTCCTCACAGACAAGGGTGTCTAGGAGCAAGGTCTACCAGCCTATGAGTGAACCCCT
>MU167226.1:155067-169823 GCA_015951145.1 Cronartium quercuum f. sp. fusiforme G11
GGGGGGGGGGGGGGGGGGTATTTGAGCGGTGTTAGGCTTGGAGCGAGTCTTCACGAGCGGGTCGGGGGACGTCTTGCTGGTCTCGAAGATGCCAGGCGCGATAGAAGTGGTAGAACCTTCGTACGTAGTCGGCGAGGGGCTTGAAGGAAAGATGTAGTTGGTAATACTTATGATACTTACTGATAGTCTGAAGCTGATTTTTATTTGAGACGGAGGATAACTAGTTTTCTCTTAACAGGTTGGAGCGATGGTACATACTTTTCATATACAGCGGGTAGTTAGTAATAACAGAACATGTGTATTATATACCCATGTAGCTCAGTGTCACACTTACTTTCTCTTTCCTCATCTTTTTGGAAAGAGAAAGTAAGTCTTCTCATTTTTAATTTTTATCTCCATCCGTGATTGAACCTGATACCATATACACGTGAACTCTGTTGCCTGTTCTAGCTTATTTTGTCCTTAGATCAAGTAGTCACTCTGCTCATCTCTTGCCCTTCCTTCATCAATCTGACCCTTACCAGGTCACCATACTCTTTTGTAGGCAAGAGTTGGGCCAGTAAACTCATACGTGCTATTGGACCATCTATCAGGTTCCTCATCTTTAGTGTCTCGAGACTACTTAGTCATTTTCATGTACCCAAATGGGAGCCACTGTCATATATCTGCTGTCCCAAAGAGGACTGGCTGGATTGAATGAGCAAAAGAAGTCAAAATTGAAGACTTTAAGTCCCAAAATGCTACACTTTGGGTGCCGCCATCTTCCGCCTGCTTCCAGAGTTTGAGTACCTCCTCTGCCCATCTTTTTTTTTTTTTCTGTATACAACACAGCTAATTTTAGCGCAGTGAGATTGGGGTTTTTATAGTTGACAAATCTAGCCAACAATTTGTCAACTAGAGCTGTTGATCAAGTTGTTTAAAAAGTTATGTATGTGCGCTTGTGCAGCTTTTGGAACAAAGTTATGAATGCTGTGACAATCAAATGCATAAAGTCTGTTTGATATGATAAGTTGCAGATACTGATCTTAGCCTGATGATGAATCAGTCTCTTTCCTTACATGTATCTATCTTTAAGAAATATATATTTCTCTTGACAATACAATATGTAACTTATATAAGATAAGAAAGACAGGAAGTGATCAAAATGATTTATTGACATCCAACTCTTGACCTACCATTGTTGAATTGCTGCTGTGTAACCTGGCAAGGGGTGTGCATTGCAGTGAGCAATGCTTCTGGTGGCCAAAGGGATTGAGTGAGTTGTAACTTTTTGTGGTTGAGCATTGGATTGCTGGTTTTGATAAGTAGGTAGTTGTGTGGATGGGGGGGTTTTTTGGCCTAGCAAAGTAAAGTTTGTTGAGATATGATAGTACTTTGATTTTTGTGTTGTACTCAGACAATCTCTTCATGCCAGTATACAAGAAATGGAATCTTAGGTGATGGAAATGTAGTGATTTGAGTGATAGAACTGTGATGATTTGAGACAGAGAAAATGAAGCTGACAAGTAACATACTTCAGACAGGCAGGGTATTGAAAAAAGAAATGGAGAGATGATTGAGAGAACATAGCAGGAGTTTGATTGTTGAATTTTCTACCTTTGTTTCACAATTTATTGTATGATTGGGGCGGAGGTTTCTACAGGTATAAGGAACCCATGTTGACTGCTCTGATTTTCCTTTCCTCCTCATCAAACAAGAGAATCAGTATATGTCATTCCCTTCACCTCAACTATATCTCCAAGCGATTCTGATGTTTGTTTGAGTTCTCAATTTCCTCTCTGTTTGACCCCTGCACAATTTCAGGTCAGCTCTGTTGTTGAGCTCATCTTTTTCAGTCTTGCTCACAGTCCTCATTGGCCTACTCATACCAGGTCACACTCTCAGAGCACTCTTCAGACTGTCAAATCTTCACAGAGTTGAAGTTGCATAAAGGTGAATAGGAGAACTTTCAACCTGAGGTTAATGAAGAGTGGCTTTTATGCCAGTCAATTGTATGCCATCAATTTAGCATAAAAATTTCATAGAGGAAATCTCAATGTCAAAGCAGCCTGTGAGATTTTTACGCAAGTATTTGAGAATTTCTCACTAGCTTTGGAACATTGTTAATGGGTTCTGATGAATGGATATAGAGGTACTAAGTGACATGGTAAAACTTCTCCTGCTCTGGGAAGAAACTGACCTGTTAATGGGTTCAGTTCAGTGGATTAAGAGCAGAAAGTAGTTAATATGAGCTTGTATGAGCTCGCGGTCTGAGGAGCAAACAAGTAAGAAAGTTCTAATAAGACTGAAGAGGTAATATGTTTAGCTGTTAGACAATTTAAGATGAGAAAAGGAAATATGGAGAAGGATATGATAGGGAAGAGGGTATGGGGTACGTACGTTCTCTTTCCAAAGACAAGAGGAAAGAGAACGTAAGCACTGCCAATATATTTTCATCGCATGGAAGCTTGCTATGTAACATAGCATGTCTTCATGTGATACTATGGACCATTTCCAGGTCCCTACCTTGGAAAATAGACCTATTGCATCGCATCTTGGCCTGCTATGTGACATAGCATGCCTCTATGCGATGCAATTTTCTTGGCGGTGAAGCGTTGCCCTACAATGAGATATATATATGTGTGTGTATTCGATGCGAGTGTTGTTGGTTGGGGTTCATTAACTTGGGGCAAAGTAAGTCACGCGTCATTTGCGTATTAACGGGCTGAATTTTAATCATCTCTTTTGTTAATTCTTCGCTATTCATTTCATAAGCTTTATGAGTTTGTTAATCAATCGTCGATTGAATCTCAACAGTATTATTTACACCAAAGTCCCTGACTCTAGAGTCTCATTGCATTGTAGCATAAAAGTCTATCTGGACCCTTGGGTAGTAGTGTTTTACACATGTGGACTTTGCTACCAGAATAGTAGTGGAAAATATATAGCAGAAAAATTTGGCTACCCTGTTTTTTCAAGTGACTGACCACAGTAAACTGACATTCTTGTTTTTTTTTTTTTTTTTTTTTTTTTTTTTTTTTTTTTTTTTTCAGAGTTGGAAAAGGCTACTCTCAAGTCAGCAAAGCTAGCTCAGCCTTGAGCTTGACACCCAAGGTCCCCTCACAAAATTGTCTCCATCATGAGATCTCACCAGTTTGTTCAAATTATCTTAGCAAAGATTGAACTCAGAGGGGAGTCTGCATACAAGTTCCCTGTGACTGTATGGTAGGATGGGGAAGATGCTAAAAATAATGTTTTGCCAGGGGATGGCTTCTGTCAGGCTACCACCTGGCTAGGATGTGGGGTAGGAATAGTCAAACAGACCTATTCTTTTGAATGAAAATTCAGCTAGAAGTATGGGAAACCCCCAAGTAATGACTTCAGCTAGTCAACCTTTGTAGTAAAGGTTTTACACTCCTTGGTGGAGGACCTCCTTGTAGAGGATTTGAATCCTCATTATTATTCCTTTGGACTATAATTTAGGGAGGAGTTGCTGCAGTTAGGCCTGTATCTAACTACCTATGGCTCTACTCCCTCTTAGTATGCAGCAAGAGGAACTTTTGCTGCTGTTGGTGGTTGACTCCAGCCATTGTGGTCCAGAGGACAAGAGATAAACAAGTCAAGGTTACCAACCTTGTAGTTGACCCTTTAATTACCTCACACCTGATACACAAAGCACTTATTGAGTAGGTATCTTAGTTATAAGAATCCTCACTGGTGTGCTTATTGTGTAATTTGGTGTTTGTAGTAAAAGGTAAGGAGAGAGATTTTCTTATAGTTTGAGATGGAGGGTTTATATATTCTCTCTTCAGGCTTGTCCCTCAGTGTTAGAATACTTGGTTTACTTGTCATTCTGAGGTTGTCATGGCAACCTTTTTGAACCTTTTGTGGTTGTATACTTATTCCAAGCCTATTTACTGGGCCTTGTCATGAGTATATTTACATATGACTCTTGATACTTGAGCCTGAGTTGTACTTATTACATATATTACTACATATGTAATCTTTCCCTTTTTATGTTGCTTATCTATGTAATTTACTTGTTACAGTCTATTTTGTTTTAATTACACCAAGTCACCTTATGTGACCCTGTTAACTGCAGCCTGTGGGAATACTGAGTTGTCCTCAGGGCTGTCACTGTCAGCCCCGAGGACTGCGCAGCAGTCCCACAGACTGTACACATACCAGATTACATATGGTAATCCATATGTAATCATGTGTGATGTATTTAGGCTTTTTCATAAAGTGCTGAATGTTTTTAACAAGTAATGCACTATAAAAGATATATATATATAAATAAATGTCCTATATAGTGAGTGTAAGACTGGTGTACAACTAGTATCACTGCCAAGAAAATTGCATCACATAGAGGCATGCTATGTCACATAGCAGGCCAAGATGCAATGCAATAGGTCTATTTTCCAAGGTGGGACCTTGAAAAATGGTCCATAGTATCACATGAAGACATGCTATGTTACATAGCAAGCTTCCATGCGATGAAAATATGTTGGCAGTGTATCTACACCTCAGGCTCAGTAGTAAGAAGTCATATGCATAATATACTTATGACAGGAGCCTACACATAGGCTCTGTTTCAAGTGTAACCACCCACAATTTGACCATCTAGCCCTGTAGTAACATCAGGTGAAGCACAAGTCAACCCACATCCCAGAATTGAGGGCAAGGGCAGGCAGCAGGGTATATCAACCCTTCCTCCCTGCTCATCAAGTAGTCTCCTCTCCCTAACCCTGACCCCAACCACCTAAGTTGCATACTAGCACAGAATTGAAGATACTCTAATAAAATATATCCGCTTAATAGTGCACAGTGCTCTAGGTGTGAATAACTAAGGGATAAACCATTGATTGTATCTAGTTATCCTTACTTGAGGTTACCCTGCTAAGAAGGACTCATCAGGGTGCAGAGTCAAATCAACACCAATACAACTCAAAGAAAGCTTGATCTAGTATAACCCAAGTTATATAACCAAGGATTTTGGATCTGGACTAGTTGTCTGCTCAAATATCAAAGTCAGACATTCTCCAAAAGAGAAGGAACACTTTTAAATATAGCAAGTAGTCCTTAAATCCTTTTTCCCAAGGTCAAGTAGCTGGTGTCTGTACTTGGTGGTACCAGTACAGACTTGAGTAGTTTTCCTCCTTGGAATTTTGGGTCTTTTCAAGTCTCATTCTCACTATTGATAGTCAGGTGGGTGGCCTTACAGAAGCCCTCCCACTGCCAACATATTTTCATCGCATGGAAGCTTGCTATGTAACATAGCATGTTTTCATGTGATACTATGGACCATTTTTCAAGGTCCCTACCTTGGAAAATAGACCTATTGCATCGCATCTTGGCCTGCTATGTGACATAGCATGCCTCTATGCGATGCAATTTTCTTGGTGGTGTCCCCTGACAATGACCTTGCCACTAGGTGTGGGATATCTGAGAAGCTCTATAATTTAAACTGTAAATGTGACTACCTCATGGTTTCAAATCTATTCTTGTGGCTTACTTCCTTATCCTGAGCAAGCTTCATTTGTTGGCATTAAAATACCAGGAGACAACTTTCATCTTTTCCTCAAAGTTTGGGGGGGCTTCCAATGACTTTCAAGTCCTGTCTGTAACTGTTAAAAAAAGAGATATAAAATGCCTTTCACATTCATAGGCATGATGAGACATTCAGAATGCATTTCAGATTGACTTATGTCACAATTTGACTGATTTGATACCCCTATCTCATCTTTTTTCAACATCTAAAGTACTTTTTAGACTTTTTCTCACTTTGAAATCCATTGACTTTCCCAAAAAATTAAATTGGATACCAATGCTAATTGTGAAAGCCAAACTTATGATCACCATGAGCCTGTAATTCGAGAAAGCTTGTGATCTCTTTATGAAAGAGTACAACATGCTGAATGTGATGAGTGGGTTTTGGAAAAAAAAAAAAAAAAAAAAAAAAAAAAAAAAAAGCAACACTGCTTCAAATTTGCTAACAAAGTTTTTATCAAGATTTTAGCAGAGATCACAATCAGAGTAAAACTATGGTCAAACTGATTATGGGAGAAAAAGAACATCTCTATGGCGTGCAGAATTCTTCAAATAGATGGATGGTGGTACTGAGAAAAAAGAGACTGGGTTACGAAAATCTCCTTTTGATATTCCATTTTTTTTTTTTTGACCATGCGTGTCAAACTATCCTCAAAACACAAGACGACCTTTGACCTTCATTTAAGGTTTACAGCATGAGCAGAATTCAAAAAGTAAAGGAAACTTTGATTCGGAAGGAGGGCAGTGCATCTGTTAGTTTCCCCTTCAGCACTTCAAAGGCAAGTGTTTTATTATTGTAACTTGTGTTCATGATCATCTTCCTTTTGAATCTACATGGCCAATCAACAAACAACTCACAGTTGGCGTCAAAGTTTTAAGACAGTGGATTCAATCTAGTTTACCAGACCAGACCGGAATGCCAGGCTATTCTTCCCTTGTCTCTCTTAAACCATCCTGAATCAAGTCAGTCAAACAAAATATGGCACTGAACAACCAGGACTTGATCTGCGGTGGCGGGCCAAAAACCGTAGACCAGTGTCAATTGCCCTCGGCAGTCAGAGGCATCTATCAATATGGGATGCTAGGTTTGTATCTCGTAATTTTACCTAGTATTAAGACACCTCACAACAAAACATGCTTGAGACCAAGTCTTGTAGGGAGATGAGGAAGATTCTAAAACAAAAGTCAGAGTTGGAAAGTCAAGTTGATGTTAGAGAAATGCATCTTACAAACCCATGCACAAACTCCACCCACTGTGAGTCTGCAAAGCTACCCATAATCTTTGACTTTGTACAAGTCTGGGACAAGTTGTAGAGCGTTTAGTGTATCAGTTGATGCCTGAAAAGTTGTGCTTCCCCTACGGACCCTCACATCTACTCAGCCGTTACATTTTTTCCGTTAAGCTCGCCTCGAAACGAAGTTGGAGACGAGGAAAAGCTTCAGCAGTGTTTCTGGTTTGTCTGGGGCGCAAGGAAAATTTGCAAAACTGTGGGTTGTGACTTAGACGCAGCATTCTTAAAACATGGGACAAACTGCAGAATGTTTGGATTCCCAAGAAGGCACTCTACTTTCCAAAACTCAGTGCGCCGGGGTGGCACTCCATCTCCAAAAAGAATTATTAATCATAGATTTCTAGTCTCTTCACAAGGAATTAGCGAAATACAAACGGGGGCAGTTCCGCTCGGATAGAAGTTCTTTTTCCCTCTTGTCTGGCTTCTTTCATGAGTTGCCGTAGATGTCTCAAGTCCGACTGTTGCATACCAAGCATCTCCAGTCCTTCATTCTCGACAGCATGCACTACTGCTCTCGCCACCCAATTTGTAAAGGCCTGCTTCACGAACGAGCCGAGCGTTCCGACCGTTAGGTCCATAGAATCGCCTCTCTGGGATGCTGAAGCGAGCTGGTCCCAGAATGACTTGTGAACAGGGACTAAGCAAGTGATGTCAACACCTAACAATTTGAGAGAACAGATATACTTCGTTCATTTTCGATTCAGTGAAAGATGCTCACATTTTTTCAATCGGATATCGAACGACATCATCAAATGACCTTCTTCATTTGTTGCATACGGCACACCGGGTAAAACTTCCGCCAGAATCTCAGCCTGCGTCTTATTTGGTTCTATCTCTTGACTCGTACTCAACAGCTTTGCGAGATAAAGTTCAACGCCGTGAATGGCAGCATCTCTGATACCTCCAATTCCATCAAGAATTCCGCGTCCCAGGGGTCCGGCTGCCTCATCATCGGGCAGAATGATTTCGGTTCCTTCGACGGGTGAACCTGATCCCTGATCTAGACTGGCAGCCAATAGATCAGCATCCGAAGGTATCAAGGATGCAGGGTGCAAGATGCCGATATCTGACTGATTGTCAGACGAGTTCGAATCCCTCACTCCATCTACATCGGAAACCTGGGTAACATTTTTGGGTTTGGCTGGTTCGATCACGGAAGATGTTGACTCCTTGTCAGGAGTGAATTGAAGATCCGCGTCCTGAGAAAATGCCCAGGCCGCCAATCCAGTGTAGACTCGACCGCCAGCGAGCTTGTCGATCAGATCTGGCGAAATCTGGCGACCTTCACACACGCGTGCCTTGAAATCCTGGTAGGCTAAATCGATGTGCTTTTTGTGTCGGCTCATTGCTTCATCTTCCAATTCATGATATATTGAGAGTGATTTGGAACCGGTGAAGAAAGACTGCGTTGTGATTTTTAGCCTTTCGAAGAAGGACGGGGTGAGTGTCGGCCTCAGAGAGGCCACCCCAATCGATCCAGTGATTGTCGATGCTGTGATGTTACGGTCAGTGCGTGAAAACGAGAAGAATAGGTAAGCCTCGTCTTGGTATAAAGTATCCTTGTGGACGTGCTGATTATAAATCCTCGATCTTCACTTACGCATGGCGAAAATTCTATCAGCATGTGTAGCAATAAGATAACCCCCACTCGCAGCTGCATTTCCGAAGCTTGCAACAACTACTTTGCCCTTCGATCGAAGAGCCTTGACAGCACCCCAAATTGTGTCACTTTCGACCACTCCGCCTCCGCCACTGTCAATCCTCAAAACCACGGTCCCGATGGTATCATCTTCCCCAGCTTCTTTCAAGCCTTTGACGATGGCGCCGGTTCCGAACCTATGTCGAATGCACGCTGTGATGTCAATTCCGTTGATGCGCTTTCGATCATGAGAACATCCTACTCACTCTCCTACATCGCCAATTGTGCCTAGAACATATACGACCCCAACATTCAAGACCTCATCCTTGAATTTTCGTTCCGAAAGACGATCCATGATCTACGTAGTTTCAAGATGTCAGATTTGCGAGTAGCGCCCATCGCAGGTAGATAAAGCAGACACATACTCGATGGTAATGAAAGAAGCCTTTAGTTCTCTTTTTGATCTCTTCCCTGAGAGTGGTGATCCGATCAATTCCTTCCAACACCTTTCCAGCCTCATCGACCACAACAGCATCTTTACCAAACATAACCTTCTCATATAATTCTTCCTTGTACGCAGTCTCCGTTATGAGACCCATCTCAGCAGCTTCGTGTGCCATGAGTGGTCCCTTTTGGGCGTGAGCCTTGATTTTATCACTGAGCTGTACAAGATTGTCGGAACCGCGATCTGCGACAATTTCTTTAGGAAACCTATTCATTGCAATCATGGTCATCATGTTGGTATTCAGGTCTTTTAAAAGTTCGGAGTGATTTTCAGCTTGAGGTTCCTGAAGAGAGATGGTAATCAGTTCAGGCTCAAAATGGAAACAAATCATAATGGTAAAAGCTGAATGAGAAAAAGACATCACTGTGAATTGTTCCTGCGTATAGGGTGCGACCTGAATTTCGGTTGGTTACGGTCGTTCAGGACAATCAGTGTCATTAGCGATGCCTACGACGCTTTGCAGTCACAGATAATTGCAACAAACCATAGATTTATAATCGGTCCTGGCTTCTGCATGCACTTTGATGCCAAGCCATTGTAATAGGCGCGAATAAAATGTGACGGTGCTGTTGATCCCTACCAAGGGGATTTCTCCACTAGGCTGACAGTAAACCTATCAAGTTGGATCATCCAAACGCATAAACCATAAGCCCAAACTCAGGCGCATGGCGGAGCGGTGGAACCGATATCTACCTCATCGAAACCGCTGGCCATAGCGTACTCGGCCTGACTTCTGAATGTTTCGGCAAATGCTACGGTCTTGAACTTCCCAGGGCCCAATCGCTCCGTCTTTGCTCTCTTGAGCTCGTGTAGAGCTTCCTGAATCTCTTCGATTTGTGCAAGCCCTAGTGGAATGTTTGGGCTGGCGGTAGGCGCGTTGGTAGAAGACATGTCGGCTATTAACCCTACCTAAATTTAGACGACACGTTGGACTTGGTCAGAAACTGAAAATGAAGAAAGTCACATCGTTTTGAACACACAATTCGATCGTCGGCTTGGATGAACTGTAGGGTTCTGATTGTGTCGTATAAGGTCATCCTGAAAATCACAAAATGACGATGGCGTTCGCACAGAAAACAAATCGACATCACTCCTGCTGTGAGAGGATTATCAACTGTTACTTACACTCTGGGAGGCTCAGTCCCATCGCCACTCGAACCTAGGAGCATGCTCAAGTTGGTTTGTGTGGATGGGTACTTGAGATGGAAGACTCCATTTTAGTCTTGAATCCCTCGTCAGTTGGTTCACGCATTACTGACCTCGACGATGGCGCCATCATAAAGTCTCCATACCAAGTAAGTATCTGCGTGAGCGGAAAAAATACAAGCACTGTCAGTTCATATATGAAAGCAGACCTTGGACTTTATCTGCAGGTTGAGAATTCCGACAGAACCAACAGTTTTACAGGAAATAGCTGACCTGGTTGAATCAAGTCTCGCTTAGCAGCTTGATACCTTTGGTAGTAGTATCGACCAACAAATACGCTTACACCCACACCGAAAAGAATTGGCCTATAACAAGTGCGATGTTCTCGTATCAGACAAAAAGTATCTTCCCTCCAAGAAGCAACCATCTTCCCACTAACCGCCGCCAGGTATAAGTAAAACGAGCGCCTTGTCCAAGTCTAGAAGTAGCCAGCCGATTCCATTGCGCACGTATCCGATTTGCCTTGGTCGTACCTTCTGGAGTTGGTGGGGGAGGTGCAGCAGGGGGGATGGGCTCTGTGGGGGTCTGTTCACCAGCCATGTTGGTTTCTCCTATACTCCGGTTCTCCGCTCGAGAGTTTTTGATAAATTGACTTCGGAGCCAGCAAAAATTTAAGACACGCCCGTTGGAGTTTTTTCAATCCGCCGAGATCTCAAATGGAGCACGCCTACTGTTGGTGTTACAGTGCAGTCAGAGCACGTACGGCGCAGTGGCACCAGAAAGCCAGCGCCCGCACAGCCCGCAGACCAGCATCCTATGCGCTGCGGATGAAATTGCTTTCGCCCTCCTTGAGGGCAAGAGAAGAGTTTGGGAAGGTCCTTGGAAGTCCGTCCCAATGCTTTCTCCCATTTTCTCAAAGTTCATCAAGTTTTACATACACTTTGACCATCCAAAGTACATGCAGCCTGCCCATACAGCAGCCCATGAGAAAAAGGTCGAAGTTTCTCCGGCGCTCATAGGAGAAGGAATTGAGAGAAGACACTCTCTTGAGTAATCTTTGAGGCTGGAGCCTAATTACTACTTTGCTGGGTACAGTGGACATTCTCATTATGCTAGTCTCAAGAAGGTGAGGTGTTGCCTACTTAGTTCTCTTTCCAGAGCCTTGGTAGAGGTTTAATCATTTGTACAGGGTTGATACCTTTGTAGAAAGAAGATCTGTGGACCTGGATTTTGTAAGAGCTGACGCTATCACCATCACAGTGTCCATAACTCACTCCACCAGAATTGAGGGCTTTCTGAGCTTCGCAACTCTGTTGCAAAAGTGTCCCATGTAGATCTTAGCACATGAAATTGGTAAAGATGTTAGCACCAGGGAGTAAATCAGCCTCACATTTTACTCAACTCATCTCTACCCATCTCACTCAGCCTCAGCTCATCCTCATGTGGGGTGAGGGGTAAGCCATAGGACAAGGGAAACTGATGTACTTGATAAGAGAGATGTAAATACAATTCACCTTGGTGAATTTTAAGTAATGATATATAGGGGGAGATTCTGACCTTATGACTTCTTACCCAACTGTATTACACAGAGCAGATGATTTCATGTATAAAACATTTAAGTATATCACTCATGGGTGGACAGTCCCTACCTATGCAGCTATTTACAAGTGTTTTTCAGGCACTATTCAGGCTGATAAGAATGACCCCAGGCCTAGGTGTCCTTTTTGATGTATTATGTATGGGAGGTTTCCCAATGAAACCCTCCCTCAAAGTGAATGAATGAGGTGCTTTTTGTTAAGATATGGAAGGTGTATTATTGCAGACACCTCCAATGTTTTATAATGGTTACTGTTACAGTGGAAGGGTTCTGAAGTGTTTTTCTTTTAATGTAAGTACATGAGTGAGACACACCTACTCAGTGAGAATAATTGGATTTTTAAATCCTTCAATGAATTACTCCTGTGTTTGGTAAAATTTCTGAAGTAGCCAAAAAATGTGTTTCAGAGGTTTGAGTAAAAAACAGTAAACTTTAAGGCATTTGTGTGATTAGGTAACCCTTTGTTGATTATAAGTTTGGGAATGTTTTGCTAATGAACCAACCCTCCCAAATTAATTTTTCCATGCCCAAAGGAGCCAATGAGGTCCAGAAATGTCAGAATAGGTGTGGTGGTTTTACATGGTGGACAAGACATACTTGAAAAAGCTGAAAGCTGGAGAGAAGAAAAAAAAACAAAATCATCAAACTGTGACACTATTTCAATGAAGTATTCACACTTTTCTGTGTCTATTCCAACATCATCTTTAGTATGATTTGGGTGTGATCCTAAAATCATGGTGCACATGAAAAACTTTTTTTATTTCTTGAGCAAAAGTGAAAAAGACAGTAAGTTCAAGATGGTAGTAGCCCATGTGACTTTTTATTTTTATTTTTTTGGTCTTACTTTACTGAACTTGTGACCCAAAAAAAAATCACATTTCATGTTTCATTGAATGTTTTCACCACCAGCAAAAATTACTCGGACAAGGCTGTCCGAGGTGTTCTCAGAAAGTGAAGTCCGAGTTGATCTCGGACTGTGGTTGACTGAGATTTTCTCATCTTGGTCAGTGGTAGTCCAAGCACACCAAGATGAGAAAATCTTGGTCAACCACAGTCCAAGATCAACTCAGACTTCACTGTCCGAGAACACCTTGGACAGCCTTGTCCGAGTAATTTTTGCTGGCAGGGTTTGTGGCCCCAATTGTTTACCATATTACCCTGACTATGGCCACAAAACATGGGATGTAATTTTTGGGTCATAATTTTGAAAAAGTCAGACTGAAAAAAAAAGTCCCATGGTCTACCTACCATCATGGAATTGCTGTCTTTTTCACTTTTGCTCAAGAACTGCAAAAGGTTGCCCTTCTTTCCCCTATGGCAATATCACTACAGACTGTCTTGGACTATATATATATATATATATATGCCACATTTCTGACTAATGTATCACCAAAAACAAAGTTGGGCCTGATGGCTAAAGGGAAAAAGGGCTGGTCAACAGACCTACTCAGGAAAACAACACAATGTTGCCCTGCACAAAAACTTTGTAGTTTGGAGTACCTGGTCATCAAACCCAGCACCTCTCAAACTCCACAGGACAGGGTGCTAAGCAAGCACTCTACTGGTGAGCTAGAACCCTGCCTGTTAGCGAAGGGCCAAATTCAAACTGTTTTTCCAGTTTTAGATGCTGTGACACAGACTACTCTACAGTTTTTCTTGAAGTGCACCCGGCTCCATATGCAGAGCTAAATTCAGGGCTAAGACCATGCCATTGTGAATGCAAAGCAGAAGCAAGCTGTAAGACCCAGGGATTCAAGAAAGTTAAAAGTGTCCTATTCTGCCCCAACTCTTGTTCACCACCAAGGTTATTTATAGTCTTGGAAGAGGTGTTAAAACATGGTTTTTCATCCATTCAGTGCCATCAACTCTTGCTAAATTAAAAAAAAAAAAAAAAAAAAAAAAAATCAAATTGCTTTTTTTTGTCAAAAAAAAACTTCTCAAAAACATCAATTTGAAGATTTCTAGAGGTTGCCTGTCATTTTTTCCCCCAGTTTTAGAGGCTAAAGAATTACACCAAGTATTGAAATCAGAGCATGTCATCATGAAATATGACCTGTTTTTTCAGGTAACAGGGGTCATGAATTTAATGATGTACAAACTTTGTGCAAGCTCTTTCAATGTTAGGTTAGTCAACATGAAAATGTTCTTTAAATAATGCACCGGGAATTTTATTACAGCCAAAAAAAAAAAAAAAAAGAAAAGGGAAGGTGAAGAGAGATGCTCCCTTTTTCTCAGAAATTTATCCATACCCAAGCTTACTCAATCATTAGATGAATTTCAATGATGCCTGTCCTGTATCACAAATCTCCCACTAAAGTCTGATAAATGGAGGGGGGGGGGGCAAAAGTCCAATGCACCACAGTTCAAGGAAAAGTATCTTTCACTGGAAGGATTAAGTAAAATTACCAAGTGGGAATAGAATAAGTGGCTGAGCAGGAAAAATCTAATGTTCCATTCATTTGAATTTAGATATAAAATACTCCAGAAAAAAATCCAGCAAAATTCACAATCCTTTTTTTGAAGATGGTTTAGTATCCTTTCATTATCAATCTGGAACCTTTCTAAAGTATTTTACATATGCCCTACAGGTGTATGTAACATTAAATTTTCCTGATCAGTCACATTTTTGCATTTTGGAAATTTACTTGATGCTCCCAGTGACACACATCTTGGAATTTTATCCTAGTCTGACATCATATATTTTAAGGGGTTTATTGAGCTCCCTAACAATCACACAAATATGCAGTACTATAGGAGGTTTCAAAATTGAACATTTACTATAATATAAATTAGATTCTGGAAAAAGTCAGGACAAATTCCTCATAACATTTTTTATACCCTGGAATTATGAGAAACTGAAGAATCTACAACAACAACAACAAAAAAAAAAAAAGATTATATCTTTACCAAATTTTCCAACTTGAAACTCCTTAATTGTCACATTCCATCATACTTTCCAATGTCTATTCTCCCAACACCTGATACCAGACCCAGACTGCGCATGCAAAGCTAGGTCAGCAGAACCCTTTGATCACTCCCTAAGGGGGC